>JABASD010000892.1:0-54020 GCA_019776165.1 Pogonognathellus flavescens | reverse complement strand
GCAATTCAGTCCACAACTAAATAAATGCGTTGAGCGGGATCAACCAGAAATGCGCTCAGAAAATACCAGATGGCTCAGTAGTCGAATTTGTCTGTTTTGCAGATATCGAATAGCGGAATTGAGGTATGTAATTAATGAACAAACCTTGGTTCTATAAGTGGAATCAATAAACTACAAACCATACCGGAGTTCTTGATAAGTACGGTGGTTTGGTTAGGAGTTTGGTAGTGATTTATACGATACATGTATGGCATATAATGGTAGAATATCTGTACTATACATAACAACCACTATTTACAAACATTGGTAATTAGTATTCTTGTGAATTCATTATTAATGAGATTACGATGAAGTCATTGATGCACTGGATATGCACTAATGACGACTAATGCAATAGAAAATGTTTATTTTTTTATGATGGAGAAATGAGAAGTATCACACGTCCTAATGGTTCGTACAAAGGAAAAATTTGCCACCTTTCGTGACAACAATTCTGCATCTGTGTGACATTGGGACAATTGTCGTATGGTATTGGCAAAACTATCTGATACTTTGGTATTGGTTTAAAAGTCTGCCTTGTTCTATTTGCCATGTGTTTTGCATCGCCTCGCTTATTATTCATTTTCATGTCTGCGCCTTGCTTACATGTAACTCGATTATTCTATAAAACATTTATGAGTCTTTAATTACTAAGTACTATCTCATCATAATAAAATCTCTAATAGTAAATACAAATGCATATAATGGCAGTAGGAAACTACGCTAGGATATTACCCAATTAAAATCACATAGTTTATAGATATTTATGTTACTGCGACTGTGAATGTCATTGAGAAGCATGAGAATGAGATCGATACGTATTATAATCGGGATTGTGCAACATAGGTAGTACAAAAACACACTTTTTTCACACCCCTCCAGAAACCCATTAAGTAGCTCAAGTTCAAAATCTCAAATTCACCCTGCAATTTCATGTTATCACAACATCCTTATTATGCTAGTCCAATGTTTACATAATAAAAAAATGTGCTACCTGAAAAGCTATATAAAGTATTCGTTATTCCTAGATCTTCTTCAGATTTGGTTTACATTTCCAACAAAATATCGTTTGGTTCTTACAACTTGCCCTAAGCTAAAGATCAGTCTATCGTATGTTTAATTGTGTTTGCAAAAATGACACGTTTCTTCGTCATTACTCTTAATTTTGTGGTGGAGTCATACCTAATAGTGGAGATACTCTCCCATGGCATGATGATGGAGCCTCCGAATCGGTCTTCAGTTTGGCGATTAGACGAATTCGAATACGCTAATGCTACAAGGAATTACAACGATAATCATAATTATTGCGGCGGATATGCGGTACATTTACTATAACACACTCCAAAGGCCGTTATCTTGATTTTTATACGAATGTATTACTTAATTTCGCTCTTTTACTTGTTTAGGTTCAATACACCACTAACAATGGTTCATGCGGTATTTGTGGAGATCCTTACAATCAGCCACAGCCAAGAGACAATGAAGATGGAGGAAAATTCTATGATGGAATTATAGTCAGAAGCTACAAATCTGGACAGGTACGTTAACATCGTTTATATATCAATGTTTTTCTTTTGCTTGGCAAGAAATTAATGACGTATCAATATTACCTAAGCCCTAAAGCTAAAGAAAGTTTAAGTAAGTTTTCCGATTCCTACGAATCATAACGGTTTTTGTTGTTTTGTGGTCCCTTGTTTTGTGATCCCTTGTTTTGTGGTCACTTCAGGTGATACCCATAGAAGTCAATTTGACCCAAGTTCATGGAGGATACTTTGAAATTCGTCTTTGTGCAAAAAACGATGTTCAGTCTCATCTGGATCAGTCTTGTTACGATAAACACCTTTTGGAGCTTGTCGACTATAAAGACAAAAAGAGTCGTCCGAACTTATTGAACACAACAATCATAGGGAAAGCATTGGGATACTCTGAAAGTTTGGAAGAAGCGTCAAGCAAAAAGCAAGCAAAACCTACTAGATTTAATAACGTTGCACTTGGAAATGAATTGACAACACCAGGCGAATATTACAAGTATAAAGTCAGGTTACCTAAGGGGGTCAAATGCGCTCACTGCGTTCTACAATGGCACTGGAAAACAGGTTTCAAAACATTACATAATATCCTCCTAAGTCTAAATGCTTGTACACCAATTTTAAATAAGTATTCTGGAAATTGACTTTTTCTTCTCGTTTTTTTCTCAGCTAATAACTGGGGTGAGTGTTATGAAGGTTCATATGCTCTCGGCTGTGGCCCGCAAGAAACATATCAAGGTTGCGCTGATATTTCCATCAGATAATTCGAAAAAGTATGCATAACTGATACTAAATATATTATGTTCAAAACTTGTATACAATCTATTTATGATATTTATTTATATACAACACTAGTACTTCTGTACATGTATACTATAAATGTGAGTAATACTAATACCTACTGCTGAATACAGCTCTCAAACACAGCCAACTGCATACTATTGTAATTAATTTATTAAATTGCATGTCCTTTCCTGTAGCGCTGTAATGTTAGTCTATAATGTTTTCCTCTAGGACAACACACTAATTACTTTAGCTAATCGAACTTTTTCTTTTAAAAAACGTATTATTTTGTAACACAATATATTTTTCGTTTAGTATATGTAATGTGCGATGCAATAAAAAATATGTGCAATACCAAAAAAGGCGGTCATACCCCAAAAAGGTGTAGTTAAAAGTTAATACAACGTAAACATGTTAAAAAAGATCTAGATTTATTTAGGAAAATCATTATGCATTATTGTGAAAGGAAATTGAAATCGCAATAGAAAATTAGAAAAGATTTCAACATAGGTAGATGGAATAGAGGAACCGTTAGTCGGCTGGTTGATTCCATGTAGGTAGATTATTGTTTGTAAATTTTATGATTTCATCATTTGCGAATATGCTTGTTAAAGTGCAGTAACGCAAAAAATGTGATACCATTAGCAAATCGAAGAATGAGTTCACAAACTACAAAGTTAACTCTATTTGCTGTACTAAACCATGCCACACAAAAGTAAGGAGATCTGGTCAGCCTTGGCTCTATATGAATCAAATAATTCCAGTCATTAATTTCATATCAATGACTGCATGCCTTGTGAAGCATCCTTCTCCTGGAAAGCTCTTTCTTTTTATTAACAAGTTGGTAGATCCGTCGATCCGTGATACTGACTTTCCTGACATGAGAATTGAGAATGTACTCTTCTTCCCCTCAAAGGTGTTTATTAGAGCAAGGATGAAAGCAGAAGTGATAACAATAACTACAATTTTTATAACATTTTTATTGACGAGCTCACTAATTATAAGAATTCGGTATGTTGAATTATATAAGTAATACTTTACAATAGATTCCTCAGTATTCATTGTGGCGACAAAAGTCATGTTTATATGTGGGTGGTTGCCTCCTTTGCTTGTGCATGTTATTTATAAGTAGGTATGTGTAATAATTGATGGCAATAAAAAGACTCCTGATATAACTATATCTCATATGTGCATTTGATTTCATACAGGTGAGTTGCACTCAAGCGTGTGTGTCTTTCGAATTGAATCAAACCGTAAAATTGCAAGGTATATAAAATATATGTTGATGTATACAGATAATAAATCGTTGTCATTGTGCTCTGCTTTCAAAGAAAACGATAATAACAGTTTTCTACATCGGGAACAAACTGTCCAAGCAAAAATAGTGACGGCAAACCAACAAAACTACATCTAATGCATATGAAAAGAGTGAAAAGCTCACTTTACATGCAAAGAACACCTAGGTACCGATTTACTTGATCGTGGAAAAATTTTCAGTTCATGTTTTGTTCCGGCAGTAAAAGGCTGAAACGATATGGAACGTATATGTGTAGATCAATTCACGCATATATTCACACACACGTCTCCTGTACCTAAACAAAAGCTGTTTGACTTTTGCTGCTTTTATTTCAGATATGCATCGTACAACAATCCTATGTGTAGTAGAGAGGCGGATTCCGAGTCAGAATTTTGTCATTCCAAGTTCTTTCAGGCGAAATGGCATTGCTTTGGAAGTACGAGGAGAATCCGACTACCAAAAAATAAACTGGCTGTGTTCTGATGTGTAACATCCCCTCGAGTGACGAGAATGACATATTGCCAAAATAAATCAACATGTGCACATGATACTTCGCCGCCTACAGATCCCTGTGTGACAAGACAGTTCTATACGTGCCCTGCTGGTTGGTTGGTCTTACAAGTTTACGTACTCGACCGTGTATTATCACGCGTTCACACTACACACACTGTGAAATGACACGATTTTACTTCGGTCTTGTTAGCCCATCTCAAAGCTCTGGTTTTCTTTAAGTAATGCCTCTTTCCATTACTGAAAATTACATAAAGTTCTCCGTGTTAATCAATTTTATGTACGTTGGATTTTTATGTGCTTGAATTACCATTCTATATAAGGATAGGTTTCTGAACAACAATTTCCTTGCATATTTATTCACCTCTTTCATTTTATTGGACTTTTACACTCGGACTACTAACATGATATCTACATTAAGCCCATGTCAACCTTTTCTGTAATACTTTTTCTTTATTGTAGCTATACAGACTAAAAGTGATTACATTTGTCTTTTGTAGCACATAACACAGGGTTTATGTTGTATATTGTAGTTTTTCTTGTTTATTGTCATAATAAGCATGTGCGTGGCACGGACAACGTATAGTTCATAAATCTCTTCTCTTTCTTAAACATTTTTCTATACTAACATTAGAGGATTAGTTAGATACATTGATACATCAAATTATTATTAGTAGGTTCATGAACGTTGTTTGCTTTAGCTGACGATACACGCGTGAATAAATACACTGCAAATAGAATATTATTTTATGATTATGTATTGTATTATGATTAAATCTGTGTGCATATACACATATTAGTATTGTACTAACTAGGTACAAGGGTACTACATTAAATGAATGTCACATATATACTTATACTTGTACTGTGCTTTTTGTAATGTAAGTCACTATTGAAAATTAGTGCACACTCTGCACACTTTAAATGTTATCAATTGTGAAAAGAATATAAAGTAGTTTTCTCATTCGGAAAATGGAAAGGGTTCCGCCGGCAGCGGTTGACTTAACTTTGGCTTTGACCACTTTCAACGGAATGCTAAGAAAAACTGGCACTATTATAACGTTAACATTGGAGTTGGATGGAATGTATGTGTATATATATCTGTACTATCAGTCTATATCTGAATAACTGTATTCCAAGGAGGCTCCAAAATACAATGCATTAAAGCACGCACTACGTACAGTCTCAGTCAGTACAAGTAGAAGTAAGTAAAATTGTGTCCGACCCAATGCCCACAAACCACAGTAGCAATTCGTCCGTAACATTCCTAAAGTAGGTATTTATGTACAGCACGGCTATAGTTTTAGTCGTTTAAACTCCTTTAACATTACCTACACGCTGGGCTTATGTAACACTGTCTACAGATACTGATAGAACTGCCAGATATTTAGTAGTCCGACAGTAGCCAAGCCAAAACAATCTGCAATAAATCTCCAGGAAGACACTGGGTGACATTCTATAAAATGCTGCTTAAAGATTTATTTACTTCTTATAGAATCAGTAACATCATCACAATTCACAGCTCGTATTTCCTTACACCTACACTAACAGAAATGGGACGTAATGAAAAGCGAAAAAGAAAGTGGGCACTTTTCATATCAATATTTATAGAAACTTGATTCTACACTTGTGCTTCAACGAATTTTTCTAACTCATAGGTACTCGTGGAGCCAAACGAGGAACCAGAACCAGCAGCACATTTCATTCACTAACCGGACCAACATGTACCACTGTAAACGAACTGTTGATACTACAATGTAATGTAAGGTAGTACTTACACCTTGTGCCACCAAAAGGCATAATTACGTGAAAGGTTTATTTGCAGTTCTGAACATGAACAGCCATTCAGCGCATAGTGTCTACATACATATATATATATATATCTGTACAGAATGCTACATACATTTGCATATCTACTCGCATTTATGGAGCATATAATATACGCAATATATATAGTATGTATATTATTTACCTACTATTAGTAGTTGAATTGAATTGATTAATTGAGTAGTAAGTTTTAATAATGTATCATATAGGTTATGCACACGTGAGACTCTGTATCACTTTCTCATATGAGTAAGGTTAAAATTATAATAATATTTTTTGTAATAGCACAATAGTTTTCATATCCTAACTATATAGCTAGTTGTAGTATTTTCACATTTGAAGGGTTACACTATTTGGCCAATAATTATTTTTGTCGTTCATGCATGTACAGATAACAAGATAGGGCCGATTGAATGCACATAATATTTCATCAAAAAAGTCCATTACTGTACTGGACTTGTACATAAAATTTCATAGATTCTTAATGGCAGTTAGTGTTGCATTTGATATGAAATGAAGAGAAGATACGAAAGAAGTCGGTCAGTGGTAGGTACAAAGCTTTATTTGATGGCCGATTTTGCGTACAATTTCAAATGGTTCGTATCAGTCTAAAGGAATCGGGTGATCCATTTGATTTGATACGAGTAAAATTATAAGTTCTGTATGGGACAGTGAAAAAGAAGAAAGAATTCCAATAATGATTCGTCATTTAGTTGGTAAGAAAGAATATCTGCTTCTTCGTCAGAGTGGACGGGGGGTGCTTTACCCGGATGGGAATGCAACTCGATATAATCGAGGATTCATATTATTTTCGTGCGAGCAACTTCAAACAGAATTTTGTCATTCTCTACTAGTGTATTTTCCGTCTTAGGCTCTTAGGCTTATTGTTAGTACCGAAACTGGAGAGACGCAAGAAAATTGAAGCCGCGATTGACGGTTTGTCAAAGAAATGGATTGGAGTCATGAACATGTACTACAAACTGCAGAGACAGAGTATCTATCAGCCATATAGGAGAATTCGTACTACATAACATACGTGATCCGAATGAAATGGAGATTGCAAGACAAAAACATAGAAAACTTTCTTTGAGAGCACATTTTGCCCACAGTGATATTTTTAGGAACAAACGTAGGTACTTACTTAACTTACGTACTTTCTCTAAAGAGATTTTAGTTCCTCAAATGATTTTTTCTCACTTCTGTCCTCAGATTCCCCAGTACGAAATTTTGACGACATGTGTAGAACTAGAACTGTAGAAGTAGAACCTTCAGATACTAGTAATTATATATAATTGAAATTAAACTAAGATTAAATTTAAATATGTAAAAAATCTGCGCAGAATTACAAGAATTGACAGAAGCGGATGTTTAATGAAAATGATATGACTTGCAATTTGAAGATTTTAGTATTGAAATTCCCGTACAATTGCTTAGATTTACTGTAATAATTTTTCCATGTAGCATCGTAGATAAGTATTCATCATATTACTGTATGCTAAAAATTCGACAGCAAATAAAAGTTTACTGTAATGTAGTTGCTTAGAATTTTATACGTATCAATGTAATATGGAGTCTTATGTAATGAAAGAAGGTGCTTTTTCTAATACAAGACATGCATGGGGATGACAAACCATTAAAGTTGCCTTACATACTTACAATTTTACTGCTACACTCAGCCCCACATTAGGTAATACATTTGGATTCTTCGTAAGCTTTAAAAGATTTAGAGTGCAGAGTTCTACAACGCAGAACGTGTGTAATTGTTTTAATACATCCAACATCCACTTCCTTAATAGTGCCAATACTTAATTGAATTCTGTTTCCTTATAAGACGACTCAATTACTATTTCCGCTTCCACATCTTACATGGTCTACTTAAATTTCTGCCTGCGTCCTCAGAAATTCACTTTAGAAACTGGAATGGCTAGAGATGATCGTGCTGAAAATGAAGTTACCTACTAAATATTTCTCTGCTCTTCAGTCACAATGTCGGTTCTTCATTCCCATAGGTAGTCTCTCTTCTTAAATCGACCTGTACTACTATCGTAAGATGTATAACAAGTTTAGTATCGGTAGAAGTAGCAATGATTGCGTTTCTACGTTTCTTTTGATATTGGATCACATTTCTTACAACGTGTTTCATCTATGTACAGTATAACAAAACCTGCTCCAGCTTTTCAATGTATAATGGTTCAATATGTTCCTCCCGCACAGTCCAACATCACATCTTCAAGTAATTACTATACGTATGACACGATCCCCCTAGTAAATATCAACAAGTGATGTTTGTAATAACAATATGACTTCCTATTGCTGTGAATCTCAATCAGGCACAATCGTGGTAGTAATCATAATTCAAGAAAGCCATTTCCTGTTAGAATGGCTGCAAAATTAAGACCTTTAATGGCCTTTATATTTACGTCTTTGGGAGCAAATACAAAATTATTATAGCGTGTCGTGTCGCGGTCAATAGAACCCAAATGTCATTTCAATTCCTACACCTTTTAGTTTTATCATTACCGTGTGCGCGCACCTTCGGCCCAAATTACTTCTTCTAAGTAATAAGTACTTACATAGAAGAAGTTTAAATCCGCATCCGTCTTACTTTGTTTCTGTCGCTATGTTGCTCGCATTTACCTGTCTGTCTGCCGAAGAACTGGTTTACGGAAAGTTATTTTCGTCTTCATGATGGTAAAGGTAACTAACTGTAATCTGATTACGCTAGAATAACTCTTTGATGCTCCTTTCACAAAGGTGCATATGTTTCTTCTATTCGGGGATTAGAATTAGATGTACTTATTTCCACTTTCCACCCAATAATAATCACGCCAGAATTACTTTAAGAGTAAAGCCCCTTTTCATTTTGTCCGCGAACCATTTATGTGAGTAAAAGGGTATAGCTGTGTGTATTTAAGGTGGTAGACCTAAAATACAAATACACATTATGCTATACGACACAAGGTTCTGATTCGCATAATTATGCTTGCCACTTGATACTGGTACCAATGTAATATTCCGAAACTACCTACATCAACAATGTAGTAAGTTATACTTCATTGCGTACAATAAGATACAATCATCTAAATATTTTTGAAATGCAGGTCACGTTCACTTTACCTCTAACCTAATTTTTGTGATTTAGAATAGAATCTCGAGTTTATATTTCGTTAGTCATTCGTTTCTTCTCCAGCAGTGAATAACAAACTTCTCAGCTCTCAGTCGCAATCTCTCAATTCTCTGAGACGGGTTTAGTGGTGGTGACTTTTGTGAACGTGTTGATTTTTCGCGTGTGAATTTTAAGTAAAATGAAGACCTATTCAGTAAAATCCGTATCTTTAGGTGTAGTCTCAGTTTTATTGAGTTTATCCTACACTAAAGCTCAAAATTATAATTACGCAAAGTCCGCTGAAATGCCCGCTAGTTCTCCAGCACAGTATGGCGGTGGTGGTAGTCCTCCAGCACAGTATGGAGGTGGCGAAAGTCCTCCAGCATACGGAGGTGGCGGAAGTGCTCCAGCTTACGGAGGTGGCGGTAGTGCTCCAGCATACGGAGGTGGCGGTAATTCTCCAGCACCCTATGGAGGCGGAGATGGAGGTTACGGAGGAGGAGGAGGTAAATTATTAGCAAACTTTACTTCGAATCTGTAACTAATTCTTAAGCTTAGATCATAAGACTGTAATCATTTATTTATTTACACAAGGTGGGTATGGTGGAGGAGGAGGCGGTTATGGTCCACCTGACGGCGGCCCTGGATTCCCTCCACCACCCTTTGGGTATGGTCCAATGTGGGTAAGAAAAACGAATTTATTTTAATAGTATTTTGATTTTCGAAACTACCTATTTGTATATTCTAGCATCTTTTAATTTGTCTTATAATGCCCTTAATGCATCCTTAGGGAAATCCCTGGTTTGGTCTTGGAAATGGACTGGAAGCTGTTGTCATAATCGTTGTGGGAGCAATTCTCTTCGTTGTTGTATTTGTTGTCATCGTCGATTTCATTAAATGGATGGGGGATTTATTTTTTGCTGGAAAAACACAGGTTGTCAATCTCGTTGCAAATAAACCCAAACCTCCAAAACCGTTTAAAGAGTTAGAGGACTTAGAAGAACGAAGAATGGGTGTGAGCTGGGATGATGTCACAGATGTACTGATGTCCGTTCTAGCAGCTGTCGACAATTATCAAGCTGGTGTCTACCACAAAGGAAACGTAGTAAAAATGTAACATGGTAATCGTAGCATTATAGAAATAACTCTTTCAAACGCTCTCTGGAGATAATTCAACCACAAAAGTTTTGTAAAAATAATAGAAGAGCATTTTGTAACTAACCTAAGTATCTAGATATACCTATTTAACTTATCGTTTTCCTAAATTATTTACCTATACAAAAAGATATAAGTATATATCTTTGTGTTATACCTGCACGTATTACAAGTTCTTAAGCAATAGCGTCTTTCCTTCCGCTGTACAATCCATTATAATTTCCGATTATTTATCTTTTATCGTAACGTATTTATTATTATCTTGACTTGATGTGCAATCACGTAATAAATCTCATAACTATATTATTTGATCCTTACATATAACTCTTACACTTTATTCTGAAAGAATGGATAATATATACGCTCTGAAAATACTTCCGTTCTGAAAGAAGTGTCTAGTTGGTGGATCCTTGTGTGTGTGTACATTTATAAATTAAATTGCTACGGAGAATCTTATGCAATCTTTGCTTAGAATCCTGTGCAGACGCGTAATATGTGAGGAACGAATTAGAGCATAAAAATTCTCATCAAATCCATAGCACTTTCAATATCTTTGAACGCATCTTTTCCATTTTACAATCTGAAAAGAATGGTAAAAGTTCGAGTCATAAAGCTTACAAGAATACTTTAGTGGCAGTGAAAAAGTCGTGGGAACTAGATATATACTTAAGCATACACTTATTTACTAATAATATAGGAACAACTAGACTCCCAAAAGGTATCTTTTCTCATTCCAATTCCAAATATACACAAGAAGTGATTCAGGAAGCTAAAATGGCATTGTATGTGTTAAGTCAAGCAACAAAACCTTCAAAACACATCGGCTTATTTTGCTTTTACCTATACAGATAATAATACTCGCAACAACCCAGCCTCTCTGTATACTTCAACTTGCTAACGTAACCCGACAACCCTATATTTATGCAAGAAAAACATATTTTACTTAAAAATCGACTCAACTAGTACATACAAAATTTTATAACTATAACACTATATACAAACATTAGTAAATATACTTCTTCCGCTCTGAAATTCCTGAGAAAATTTCGTCTGAATGTGAGCGTGGGTGCTTCTTAATACTACATCGCCTCTTCAACCCAAATTTGCAAAACTAGTAACAAACATTATGTAATACCTAACGTAATATTACATAATAAATGCACAGCTAATACCTGTATAGGCGTGTGTTTACGTATACCATATACCTAGAGGCACTTTTAATAAATTATTAAAGTGTGTGTATAGCAAATACTTACATTGTGCTTTACATACGTAGATTATTGTATACTTGCGAATTGGGTAAAATGAAGCTGTGTGTTTTTCTAAAGAAAAGCTTGAAAAGCAACAAAAATCTCTTTTCTGTACGATATTGCTTCTTAGTGTTGCTGCGTACTCCATCCATACTTTCTCAGTCGGTCGACTTTGTTAATAGCTTAGCTTTTACTTTGGCTTGCTACAAAAACTAAGATTCGAACCCTGCATGAGCACAGCTTAACTTCAGCCAAAGGAAATACTTTCTCCACTACAGTTCAAAACCGTTCCGGCTCATGAAAGTCGGCGGCTTGTGTTTAGAGTAAAACCTACCTCTCTATGTATCCTTTAGCAGTGCTAATAGCACTAGAACTACTTTCTCCCTTAGGTATAAAATATCTGAAGGGTTTATCAGTTGCTACTAATAGTACTCTCTCTCTCTCTCTTGTAAATGCCTGTCACCCATGCACCTACAATTTAAAGGGGAAGATAGAGCCAACGTAATAATATGAATACTCTGTGGAGAGTCTGGAGGGATTCCTTTCTACTAAATCTTTCTATTCTACCTAATAAAAGAAAGAAAGCTCTTCGTTGTAGTCTACACAGTAATAATAAGTAATGGTCGTAAGTAATAACAGAATTACCTTACGGTTGTAAATCCTAAACCACATGTACCTACCTACTTTCATATGCAACGAAAACTACTGCGACCACAATGCAATGTGGAAGGGAATGAGAGAGACGCAGAATATTTGCACTGTGCAATACGTTCTATCTACAATTCAGCAGTTGGTGGAAGACCCATAGAAAGAAGTAGAAACAAGAGGTGGACATATACTTCCTATCATATAACGAATAACACTAACACTCACAACATAACACACTGCATCAACTACCCGTAAATGTTATAGAACCAAACAGTTTCCCGTTCTATCGCATATCGCCCTCCTCTCTCTCTCTCTCTCAGTCTCTCTCTCTCAGTCTCTCTACCACACTTCTATCTGTATAATAGTTTTCTCCTCTCGTTCACTCCAACTTTTCCTCTTCAGTCAATCTCTGGCTTCCGGGGAGCTACCATGTCATGTCGTTCTACCACTCTGTGCTAAACGAATAGGAAATTCTACCTTTTTCTATAAAATACTACTCCTAACGATAACGATACGATTCCAGTAATAAATCGGAAAATAGACTTGGTTGGTAGGGTCAAGGGAAACATAAAGGACTTATCAATATATCAACAATGTCCAGAAGAAAATAAATCACACATTTTTTGTCCTTCTCTCATGAGCACTTAACTTCCAATCTTAGTCATCAGTTTCTATTAATACCCGTACGAACTACTCCACCTTAGAAGGGAAGTGTGCCATATCTTTAAACACATAAAGGAAACAATTCACTTTGACATAACATACTGAACTAAACTAATATTATTGCAGTTGCAACTTCGCAAACTACTATAGAAAGGTAGGTGCTATATTGCACTCTATACAGATAATATACCTTCCAGATCTGTTACTTACATTGTATTCTGTAATAAATTGAATTAGTACTGTCTCTTATTGTTGTTATATATACTGCAAGTTTTCTGGAGATGGACAGTATCATTAAAGACATGAAAACTGTGTCGTTACACCACGCACGACTTATTTTTCCGTAACTGTATTCCCAAAGTGCTGTTCAGTTTCCATTGCTTGTCTTTTGTAGTATAAGGGGAAGTGGACACGGTAAACATGTGAGGGTGCGAGTGAGAGAGAGAGAGAGGTAGTCGAGAGAATGAAATCGACAAACAACTCACCTATTCCCAAACAAAAAAACGTGATTCTCCTACTGAAATACATCTCTCTGCGCTTTTTAACGGAAGATTAATGAAGACAGGCGAGACAGAATTGCTCGAGGATTGAACAAGGTACTCGTATAAATTTATAATGAAGGTGTCAATTACTTAGGAACTCTACCTTGAAACGAAACCATTAATAGTTAAACCCGTGCTTGTAAAACTTGAATGTGAACAGACTATTCTAATTTTTCTAATTATCATCGTTACACAACTTACCAAGTAGGTAATAATTGGCTGACATAATAAGCTTAGTTTACTGCTGATGATTGAACTGGTTATGAACATACTGTACTTCTGTTCCAGACGATCATATACCACAAGAGCATTTACAAGCGATTTAATGATAAATAACGAATTAATATTTTAGACCGGGTGTTCAGCACTCATTCTCGTTTAATTACAAATACCCATGACCAGTGATAATCTGAGCCTCACGCGATATTAAGACTTGCGAGTGTTACCAATTATAAAAGCATATTAGTAATTAGTAAGATTAAAAATATTGCTTTCCCGCATATGGGAGAATCAGTATAGCCACATCCAGAGATTATCTACGTAGTGTTTCTACCTTTCCCGGATTGAGTTCACTAGAATACGTCAGTTAGTCCGCCTACCTCAACATTTACGTTTCGGCTGGAGAGGACTCTTTCACCCATTTCAAACAACACTTTGTAAGTTTATTTTCTAATATAATTTTTTATGCATAAATGCTGAAAAATGTGCACAGAGAAATCACATTTGACATAATATGCATTCGTCTCTTATTTGATAGGAGTTTGAATGCATAATCGTAAGTGTGGCAATCCTTTCGTCCACTATGCAAGTCCAACTACATCAATATTGAAAACAGTTTCTAATAATTGTTTACTTACAACAGACGTAGAGTGTACCTATATTACTCGAATCAAACAGACAGATCAAACAGACAGATTTTAATCTTCATATCACTAAAAACGAAAACTAATTTCGAAATTTCGATTCATTAATTTAATCCTCACATTCTTGCGAGTATTACTTAGATTCAGATTCGGTATACAAGTTTTAACTAAATTGACCAATGCGCAATGCTACCAAATCAAGATTTCCCAATCCACCATTCAATTGTATTTTTTCCCTATAATAAACCATAATTGAATCACAAAGGCGAAAAAACTCCAAACATTAAGGAGGATTTCAGATTTATTTTTATTATGAACTCAAGTAATCCTCCGATGTTTACCTTGTTGATACAATAGTAGCGATGTATAGGTCTTGTTTCCATTTAGTAGTAAAAGTACAGTACTAAAAAAATATGTCAATGAAATAAAGATTGCAATGTACCTATCTGTATAGTTAGTATAGTAGTACCTACCTATATGCTGGCATTTGAGTTATAACATCATTTTTAACTTTTCTTTATTGTTCTGTAGCCTGGATGGCATTACGTATATTATACAGTATATAGGTAGTAAGTGTACTAGAAACTCAGTAGGTTTATTTTTGATTGCAGGTACGAGTAGAAAGTTTAGTTTCGATTACTCGAGTAAAAGAGTAGAAGAAAGAGATTATGAGCTAAGGAGACAATCGGTCCACACACACAGCTCCGTTGACGATGAGCAAATGCCTAAGCCTTTTATCTTATCATACAATGTTCATACTCGATTGCAGCTCAAAGATTTGAAATGACAACACACAATACACAGTGGACTCACCAAAGGGATTAGTTGATTGAATCGCACTGGAACAAAAACTTGATAGTGTTGCTTGCACACAAGGGACGACATGACTTAGCTCCACATTCACATTCTATTCCATTGTCATGTTTTATTCTACTCATACTCTCAAGGAAAAGCTATCATCAGTAAAATATGCTCAATACACTTACACACTAAACTAATATAACATTCTCAGTCTGTGAGCAATTCTGTTTGTTCGTAGCAAATTGAGAAATGACAAAAGTAGGAAAGCTACCTTACATTTGTATAGCCATAGCCCAAATTCATTCCACCTTCTCCGACCATGCAATTTCAAGGAAGATTGAAGAAACACAACTACTCTGCTGGAAGAGAATCTAGCAACGTGAATACAACAAAGACTCAAGTAACAATAGGCTTTACTTTCACTAAATAATGGAATTTCGCATTTACAGCTTGCAATCATCATTTAATTTTCATCAATTCTTAGACTCTGTTGAGTTGTATTTGTATCAATTTGTGTCAATTCCTTTGAATGTGTCATATTCCCCGGGTAGTACTTGTCTTGTATGTAAATAGGTAACTATAATAATGGTACAATTACATCTATCTGTTATTTCATAGTATACAGATAGTATGGACGTATATAAAATTCCTTGGTCACTTTTCAAAGGTTGGGTTGCAATCGGAACTGAACTTAAGTTTACCCTTCTGAGAGATTCTTTTGTCAACAGAAAAGTTTAATCAAAATAACAGCTGGGAACGATACTCTAAAGAAAAAGTATCCAATAAGAAAATACCAATATTGGTGATGGTATCAAATGGTAAATTAAATTGCATCAAGCAAATATTCTAAATCAGTAATGTCTCCAAAAATCTTATAGAAAAAGCACGCAACCCAATTTTTTTATATCAAAAACTTCGTATCAGTCTAGAACTGTCAGGTTAATAATAAATCTGTCACATTATCGCATTATTAATTTGCAAACGTGACTTTTACAGTATGTCTTTGCTTAAAGAAAGACAAACTTTAATGTAATTGGAAGCGATGGGGTATTAGGTTTGTTTAGCATTATAACATTTAGTTGTACTGTTGCTTAATACCATATATAAATGTACTGCTTTGTCCATCTTTACGTTAAAGAGTGCCTAAGTAAGTAGTAGACCAATGTCAATTACTTTAACTCTGGCTAAATGATTGAGTAAACTCTATTAACTGTTATTAGAATGTTTTGGATGAAAAATAGAGATTAATAGCGTGGAAAGTACTGAAAGTATTGTCTGGATTACTCAGGCAGAAAGTGGCTAAGTGGATTCTACGTAAATGAGTAAAGAGGTACTAGAAATAATTCACGTTTTGCAATTACCTTGTTACTTTTCCTATCTATTTTCTGCTTTGCATCTCTGCAGGGAGAAAATGTCGACCTACTTTCTCTATGTACATTTATTACATTACGGCATTAACTACACAACTCCTACCAGCACCTTGCAAGGGTGGATTGAGATTTTACTGGCTCTGCAGGATATGATGAATCAGTGTGCATAGATGTTGGTTCTAATACGTGTCCGGGATAAAATATCTGTACTGTTCATTGAAGTAACTCTGGCTTAGAAATACTGGGAGTTCTGTGTGTGTGTTACTACTATACTAGAATGCATGGGAAGTTCCATGAGTGAGTCTTCCATTTGGGTTGAGTGATGCAGAAGGAGCAGATTTATAATATGTACACATTCTTTATCCATTATATCATATTGTAGTGAAAGGAAAAGGAAGGTAGGTAGTTTCGCAACATTACCTTGCCTTTGGCTGGTCTACCTGCAGTGTGGCAGTGAAGAAATGGTCAAGAAAAATTCGGGAGAGTACGGCTAATATTACAGTAATAGAAATAGAAGAAATGGCTGTAGCTCCATAGATAACTTTTGTAACTGGAGGTGAAAAATGGGGTTAACAATACAGTGACTGATAGGATTTTGTCCCTTATGTTGTTACTTACAAGACTCTTCTTTATTGCACTCCAGTCATATACAAGAACACAATTTTACTCTAAGCATTTAGTTATTGCACATAATATATCTCTTTTGTTAGCAGACTGTGCGTTATATACAGAGTCAGGCCCAGAGAATTGTTTGGATGGGATACGTTTCTCAGTTTACACTTCTCTCACTTCAATTTACTCTCTGACAGTTAGATGACGGACTTGGTTTAATCTTATAAGACTCTCTCTCTGGACTGGACACACATTGCATTTTATATATGTCTAGCTATAAATAATATATTTACGCTACATTCGATCACTCAGAGTCATAGTCGCAGTCACAACGTATATTATTGTTCTTTCCATTCTTTCGCATCATTTCCCATCTCAGGAAAGCAACCACTTCCATTATTTGCTTGTAGTGGTCTATTGGTGCTCGTGCTACGCCAGAATATCAGACTCTCACTCTTAGCTGTAGTACTGTATCTCTCTGGAATAGCTTTTCAAATATAAAATGTAAACTGGTTAGTGGTTATGCTGTGCTGTACAGTGTACCTAATAGTCTTTTTGGTGGCAGAGGTCGATTCGGCCTTATTAGACTTTCTGTGGCTCGTAATGCTAACTGGCTCACTTTACTAGGAAAGGAAAGCGCAATAATGCTGTGTTGTGACTTGCGACGTAAGAGAATGAAATGAGTTGCAAAAGTGTATTGGACGGATTACTTAATGGTATTATATATTAAGGAATATAATGTCCCCGTGTGTGAGTATTTGCTCTTTCTCTTCTCGAGGATTGGTATTTCAAATACCAAATTATATTGGCATTATGTACTGAAGAGATCATTGTAATCTCTAGGGACCCTCCGATGTCCACACGGAAATGCTGTACCATTTAGGCCGCAAATTCTTTACAGGAAAATGAAATATCATACTTCCAGTTATTGAACTAAATAATAGCCCGTTTTTGCTGTAGCTGAAGCCAAAAATGCAATTTTTCATTGTGTATTTTCCTACAAATATATCTTTCACATACTTTGTCTATGTACAAGTATGTACAAGGTATGTACTAATATTAATCTCAGCAGTCAGCAGACTTCTCTGTAGAAAATATTTTTCTTCCGTCAGCAAGAAATTAGAAACATTTTTTCTGAAATTTAGAGTATGGGGACATGAAGATTCAGTTAGTCAGATCTCACCCAGGCTTGGGTCCAAAGAACACACTGCATTTACATGATAAGCATATTTTGGTTTTTAGTGCTTTGGAAATGGCAGGTACTATTTTTGAATATACTCCCACAGGACTAAGTTGTTAAACATGCAAATCTGTAATAAAAATAAATGTGCACACATTGAGCGTGAGTCGACATGAAACTGTTTTCAAAGAGACACATTTGGGAGACCAGTTAGATTTTGAGTGGTGCTAAGAATGACAGAATCTATACACACCAGCCTGTGAATTTACTGAGAAGCTACCGTATGCTTCTGACAGGATGTAGAGTTAATAGCACTGAGCTCTGCTGACATTCATTGACCCATCGTTGCCGCACTCAACTTTCTTAGCCATCATTTGCAGATTATTAAATAGGTGGGAAAAAGAGACGGAAAGTTCATTGCTGGGTAGGTTACATAGAATAAATTATAGATATAAGGTATGCTCTCAATATAAAACCAGCGGAAAAATCGCTTCTCCTGGAAATTTATTTCGCAAGTTGAAAACAAAAAATATATTTGCCAAGGAGTATATCATTTCTTGTTATTTCTTGTTTCTTGATCATTTTCAAAGTGGAAGAGGAATAACTGACTGTCCAAAAAACTGATTGCTCCCGGCCTGGTGTTGTAACCTGATTTTACTTTTCATTGAATTATGTTCCAAATTCCTCAAATACTAAAGAACGTAGTATAGTACCTATGAAAGTACCTGCGTATACTGCGTTTTATCTTTCAATTCGTTTTTTACTTTGCTAATTACTAAAATTGGGTTGAATTCAACATAGATACGGATTATTTAGAGTTTATTGTTTCAATGATTGGCAATATTCAATTTCATGCGAGAAAGTTCCTGTTACTGCAGTGAAAATGTAATACTGAGTACATTGAATTAGTATTTTGATATCTGTAGATTCCTGCACTTCCTGCATTAAGGAAAAACATTTAATTAACCAACTGCTGCTGCTTTGTGTGTAGTAGTATAAAAGTAATTGATACGGTGCAAGCTGCAGTCGCTGACGTTGATTTCGTTGATGCGGGTGTAAGTATTAATTATTTAACAAGATTAACTCAGACTGACGTTGATAAAGTTTACAGGCAAAACAAATATAACTTACGACAATTTGTTTCTGTCATTGTTTTATTGTCCTATGTACATAACCTACATACATTAACGTACATAAACTGTGCACTGTTTTCTTTGTTGATGCCTTCCCTTCAACTGTACAACACATGCAAAGACAGCACTGTCACTTGACATTAAATTTATTCGTACTTTTAGCTTTAGCTAAAGCTAAAACAGAGCAATTATTTACGTTAGTCTCATTTTACTCCTGATATGCAATATGCACTAATTGTGTAATACTATAATCTACACTGTTACTGATATACATGTTATGTACTTCTTATGTACTCAGGGATGTCCTGATGT
This sequence comes from Pogonognathellus flavescens, assembly GCA_019776165.1. Taxonomy (NCBI): domain Eukaryota; kingdom Metazoa; phylum Arthropoda; class Collembola; order Entomobryomorpha; family Tomoceridae; genus Pogonognathellus; species Pogonognathellus flavescens. Next base: position 34,400 of record JABASD010000892.1, on the reverse strand, counting down.
ACATACCGTCTGCAATTAAAAGTAAAATGCGGATCTACATAATGAGTTGTGTAATATTATTAGAAGGATAGCTGTGAGATATAATTTCGTAAGCGGAGGAATCTGAAGGCTCACGAGACTTTGAGTGTAATTTCATGAGTGATGTGATCCAAAAGTCTTGTGAGTAAGAACATCAGTAGGAAGATGGTAGGAGGAATTATATTGCTATTCATACTATACCAATTACAAACCAGTTCATTTTCAAGGAGCAGAAGGTATAGCTACATAGCCAAACAGTCAAATCACATCCTACAATCTGTCTGTCTTAGTTAGGCCGGCTGTGTTTGTGTTTTATTTTTCTATCTGTCGTCAGTTGTTGTAACTTGTCCAACCCTCATCTTCTATGTGATGAAATACAACAGGACGTTTTTCTCTGTTTAGCTTTGCCGAATCAATATGCGTGGGTAAATGGCTCAATCTCAGATGAAATTAAATGAAATCCAATTCGATTCACTTTAATCTCGTCTTCATCTCGTATCTCATTATTATCTGAGACAGACAAATCCCATTCGATTGTAAATGTTCATATATGGAGTGTACTTACACTTACACCACACTCTTAAATAAAAATTATATGCCATCGCCAGACATTTCTTAAAGAAAACCATTATCTCTATTTCATGCATGTATAGCTTTACGACTCAACTACTTGTAATATATTTTACTGTCGGGAATTCACTTAAGGATAAATTATGGCTTCTAGATACTCCACCACACTTACAATTAATACAACTTCACCAGTACAAGTAGGTATTGTTTTACTTCATATAATCAAATCAGTCAATCTTACTTAGATCACTTTCATTCAATTGAGTATTCAACTCAACTTTTAATATAAATGCAGAACTGCTTATATTGTTAGAGAAACTGAAAGAAGGATGGTCTAACGTTAAATACTGTAAGCGTTGTATTTTCAGAAAGATAAATAATTATATTATGTTTATACATAAGCAGGTAATTCTACAATAGAAATAAAATATAATTTAACATCAGCATTAATACATACAGTACTATCAATATCAAGACTATTTATGATTACATTTTCATTATTTTGGCTTTATCTCCTCCATCTATAAACTACCTATATAGGTAGGTACATTTATGTGTTACAAATTAGTATTTAATGCTTCAAATATTTTTAGTGTGCATAATAAAACGCTTGAAAGAGACCTGTAGAACTTCAAGTAAATCACTCGTACAAATATATTTACAAAACTTTCGGTGATTGGATGCCTGGATAATCAAAGTGTAAAGTAGCACGCACAGTGTATCGATTAGTCTTTAAATTGAACAATGGGTTCCATTGTCTCACTTTCATTATCGCATTCGTCTCAAAGTACACATTGTAGGACCAAACATCTAAAAAGGCACACCTACTCTAAAACGCAGATTATTACCTACTGACGCAAAACCATGAAAGGATAGTCTCTTGGGTCTATTTTCACCTCAGTTTGGTAAAAAGCAGGTTTTTACCTAATTTTCCAGTTCTGTAAGTTATTGCTATACTACAAAGGCAGTTTCTTGGGTATGAAGTTGCCTATTCCTGCTCATGTATCTCATATCTGTATACTCACACCATATGCTTGTTCTTATTATAAACTTTGCAAAGAGTAGTATCGCATACTTCACTATTTGGTATTGTTCTGCTGTTCAAGCAGAATGGATAGATAAAAATCTATTTAAACAACCTAGAGAAAAGTAGACCTATATAAGTAAGTATCAGTATAATAGATGTGCGGGATAATGTGGCGTTGCAAAAACTTGTCATGACTAACGATTGACATTATCTGCCTTCTTGACTTCTTCCACGTATTTTACAGTGTAAGGAACCTTTGTGAGAGCTGTAGGAAAGTGTAGTTTGTTAAGTGCATGATAAGCAATCATATTTCCATATTTGCAACAGAAGAGAAGAGTGCATTACCTATCTATGCCTAAAAAATACAATTATTAGCATATAATATGGACCTATACGTATGTGTGTGCTATCTCTTATCAACTTTTGCGTGTCCCAGCTTTAAATACGCTAAGATAGACACACAACGACAACACGTAAAAGGTATGGGCTTTGTCGCATGTCGGTTAGAGTTGTTTGTATTTATAAGGGCAAGAGTGTAAGAAGGAGTCTTCTCTCTGTGAAAAGTTGTCATTTGCAAGAACATGGATATCCAGGTAGGAGCCATTTAGATGTGTATCCAACTATGTACAACTCATCTTTGCATGTTCTACGAAGAATTGAATGCTTGCCGAAAGCATGTCTTGACATTTTGGAATTGACACTAAACCAAGATAGCAGAGTCAAGACCTTGTCCATGTCCAAATCACTGAGGAACATAACAGTTGTAGTCTGCAATCAACATAACATCTATTGCTACCACAATTCTCGACTTCTAACAACGACTACTCTTCAACAACACAAGAAAACAAACTCAGCGACACATTACTAGATTCACACACACACTATATAAACCTGGTACAGCTCACTATAAAATTAAATGCACCTATAGGTATGTTTTGTGTAGGTACTAATAATACTCCCATATATTTTGTACATGCGATGAAGTCGGTCGCATTAGTAGTGGCGGTGCAATGGTATGTGTAAATGTAACGTGTGTGCTCAACATTACTCTTGTACTCTTCACTCGACGCAAAGGCAAAGATATTTCGCATTTATTTCTAATAGAGATTTTTGGTGGGGTGCCATCAACTTGAGTGTAGTGGTACTTATAATAGTAAACAGTAAGTAGTTTAGTTGATGCTTCGTCATGCATGCATTTTTAATATCAGTTGAAAATACAGATCTACCAGCCATCATAATAATGATCACAATATTGTGCACAGGGCTAGATGTATGTAAATCTAGCATACTCTAAAATGTTTAGGTTTGCATGTATAAGTTAGTAGTAGTATAGGTAAGTTAAGTCTATTGTCTATGAAATGTATGTGGACAAGTACATAATGAGATTTTTTGCATTAGGCTCACTCTTGGCAGCTAAGTGAAGATGTTAAGTATACGGCTGTTAGGAGATAGAAGTTGCTGCTATATCCAAGCAGTCAAAGTCAATCCAAGTCAAGACAACTGCTGGCTGGTGGTCTTGGCCTCTTCACTTTTCTTCCATGCTCCAACTATACTTCATCTTCTTATGTTGTATCTCTGAAATGTTATTAGTCAACTTGATAGCCAAGAATCTATACGAGCTTGTCTGCAATTCAACTACGTGATGATTATGACCAAGCTTTTAGCTGTAACTCCTATTGTAGTACCACAGTTCATATTCTCAGCTATACTAAAGGCACAAAATTCATTAGGTATAATATTAAAGTGTATTTGTGTGGTTATACTTATAGTACCATAATATAGCTACCTAAAGTAAAGTAGTTTGTGTATATGAGACACATACGCATTTTGACGGTGCATTACATAATGGTACTTACTGTCACTGGTGTTTTATATTTATGTGTATTTGTATTCTTGTGAAAGAAGCTGTGGAATGGGCTATTTGTGTGTGGAGTGTCGATTTGAATGGGGATAGGTGTATAATATTGTATTTTGGAGTAAGTACTAAACTCTCGGACGAGGACACGATTGATGTTATGGGGAAATGGGTAAGTGAGTGAGTGAGTAGTCGTAGAGAGAGAGAGAAGGAAAAGGAGCGGAGAGTAGAACGAATGCAAGCCAAACTGGAGAGACTCTGTTTGGTCTTCGAGAACTGGAAGCATTCACATTCACAGCGAATTTGGGATTCTAAGCAAGAAGTTCAGCCACCCAAGCCAAGTAACAAGCTTTGCTGTGTCTTTCTCTTGTCTGTCTTCTGAGATATCTCACATCACTCGCACAAGGCACAATAACGACGGCTTTTACTACCTTACTTACTTTTCTCCAGTCTTAAGCTCTACATACCTTCGTTTCATAGTGGAGGTATGTAAGTACAACATTATAATATAATCTTACGACGTTTCTTCGTCTTCCTCATCTTCTTCTCTCGGTCTGACTTGTGTTTGTGTCACTTCCTTGTTGTTGTTCTTTTCATAAGCGAAGAGAACAGACAAGGAGCCGTAGCGCTAGTCGTTCGTGAAAGACTGTACTATAATGCACAACAGATCATCTTTCTTTGCATTTTACTCCTAGTACATCACTGAATATTTACCATTCCTTCTTATCGTCAGGTTGGATTCTGTTTGTAACGCCAAATGTGACTGCACTTGTAATTTGAGGCAGAGCAAAGCCAAGTGAAGCCAAGTCATCAGGCGAGACGAAGCGAAACTCAACTCGAGCAATACATAAATGCACCAGATTCACTTGTGGTTGGAACAGAATTTCTTTTACTTGAATTGCGTTTTCTCACTTGAGATTCAGTCGGTCATGTGCAAATATTATGAAAAATGTAAGATTGCGCCAGCTCTTTCCATGTGAGAATCTTCTAAAATTTATCATCTGCTCAACTGCTCTGTGCAAGTTCAAAGCGGGGCTTGAGCATGTAGTAAATTCTTCAGCACATACAAAGTGAGATTACATACTTGTGTGCAGTGCCGAGTCTCCCGTTTTATTGATGAACAGTTTCTTCTTGTTAAATCGTTGTTGTCGATAGGAGAAATATAGCAGAAATAAAAAAACAGACGCGTAGCATATTTGTGTATAAAATATTTCATCGAAATTGTTAAGTGCTTCTCTGAGCTTTTTCCGATTGCAGTGATGATAAGTGACGATTCATGTAGTGCATCTAAATGTGTTTGTAACATTGAATGCATTCTATAGGCATTACGCACATTAAAATAAACGATGAAAAATATCTGGTGACTTTTATTGGCTGGTGCGAGAAAGTTTCTCTTCAACTCAGAATTGTCAATGCCCTTCGTTTGTGCAAACTTTATTGAAATGTTTTATTGTGTTACCAAAAGTGAATAACACATCATCTTTATCAAATGTAAGGTTACATTTTTGCATCATATTTGTTTATAAGTATTCCCTTCCCGTGTAGCGTTCCCATTTAATTAACAAAATTCAGTGTGTTATGATATATGCGTTAAAAAAACTCAGCAAACTATTAGAGCTCGTTTTATTAAGTGCGTTTTCATGTTGTTTAATGGTTAACGTTAAGAATTTGTCATTTTTTATTCATTAGCTTTATCGTTGAACTTGTGTACATCTCATTTGTGAAGTTTATATTTTATATCCTAATTTATCTCTCGTGTCATTAGATAGTTGTCAGCATGTGTAAGAATTGCTCCAAGATTGTTAGACAAGATTCGGAAGAGCAAAGTTCAGTCAGTTGAATTTAATAGTAGAAATGTGTGAGTTGTTGGGTCACGCTGAGAAAATGTTTCTGTACAAGTGTTGCTTTCCCCATAAATCTTGCTATCATCCATCTGTCGTCCGATTCCACTCTCTCAGATGTATTCCCTTAAAATGCAAGTAACTGTTGTGCTACTAAAGCTAAGTAAAATTGTTTTCGTACATAAATTTTTGCAAAATTGTACAAAGATCATAAAATCTTACATACATCATGCTAAATGTGTTTTGCAAATAATGATGAAGTGATGCAAATAGTAGTAGTAATAATACATAATTCCATACCATGTGCCATACCTAGGCAGAACGTATACAGATAAGTACGTATAGATATAGACGCATTTACTTTTCGCATACGGATTATTTATTATTTCACATAAAGATGTACCTAGCACATCTAATAAAATATTTGGCAACACAACACACACACACATAAAGTATAATTTATTGCAAGAAAGCGTATAGGGACATGTTGTATGATCCATATAGCCTATAGCCTTGGATGTGTTATTTAATATAACTGTGAACAGACTACATACAAAATTGTTATGTAATAGCAGACAATTCTTAGGAAATTTTTATGTTCAGTGAAAAACTCATTTTGTTCCTGAATTTTACCCCATAAAATCCGTTTCATTTCTTTGAGTCGTATTATGCCTCGCAAAAGTCTTTGCGTCTTATATGTCAAATAATATTTTATAATGCTAGGATTACGCACACGAATGTGTTCGGTTGACTTCTACTTACTTTCACCATTGCATTATTGTGGTAGTCCGCCCCTTGCCCTCAAAGTCAACCCTGGAAAGAGCCACAAACCACAACCGTCGACCTCCCTCCCTGTAGTTCCCAGATTTCCAATAAATCTTATACTACACCACTATACACCTACGTTTTTACCGATTTCCTGTCTGAAGCTTTCACGGGTAGGTACATCCTATACTCTCCTATAACAATAACTACCTAACCAAACTTGTACTGTACGACTCTTGTACCAAAGTAAACGGCAGACTTGCTACTACACCTTCACCCGCCCTACTTTTATGTAAAATAAAAAGTTGGGAGTAAAATCACTAAACAGAAGATTTAACGCAGTAACAGTGTAGTGCCTGTAAGATTAACATACACCCTTTAAAAGAACTTAAGGGAACCAAAAGGTGAGGGCACACCTTTTAACCGACAGTTACAATGAAAATGAATTTTCTATTTCTTTACACATTTTGGCATGTGATCAATTACAATCAAACAAATACTTTTACTTACTGCTAGCCACAAACTCACAACTTAGAAATGTGAAGAAATTGTATGACCATTTGTTATGCCACATTAACAAATCCACTCGTCAGGTGAAGAACATCTAACGATATTTTATGAATGTGTATTTTATGTGAGGAGACTTAACATCAAATTACGTTTAAATGCAAGGAACATTATGTTCTTTGGTTTAAATCAAATCGAACGTTTTCTACATGCACTTGCAGTATATACAAAACTAAATACAAAACAAAATCATATTTGATTACCTACTTTGTACCTGTACCTGTTTTTGTGTGACAATAAAGATTTGATTTACTAATTAACTGAATGTGAGTTTCTGTTAAATTGAATTGTGAGTGAGTTTTTGTATTTCCCAACACACACAACCAGGATTTATGTTTGTAAACCTGTTTTTATAAGTATTTTTGCCAACTATAGTCACTTATATTTTTTTCTAGTTACCAACTACAACCAGATGGCTATTTTTTGTGTTGTTAAATCGCAATTTGTGAAATTGTACATACCTAAGTATGAAAGTATGTACCTTCAGAACTACGAACCATGTTCGAATAGCACTATAATGACACCTTGACACCTGTCTTCCTGTAGCAAGTTACTACTGCTGAAAATTCCAGCAATTCATTTACATTTACAATCTGTAGCATTTCAGACGCAGGGAGTTGGACGAGTCAGAAATGGAAAAGCGACATGCCAGTTTACTCAGAATTTGAGAAGTCGCATGCTTTGAGTGCATTTGGTATTGAAAGATTCAGGCCCACTTGTCGTGCAGAATTGTGAATATGCTTGTACAAACAGCTTAAGCAAACAGATGCATAACATACGCTATTGAGGGACTTCTCTTACGTCCCTAAAAGTGGCAGCTAAAAGTTTATCTGTCCTTCAATAAAAAGGATCAGCAACTGCCCTTGTCACATTTACAATTTGATATTTGTATAGCTTTATTTGGCATACGTGATTTTTATAGAGTCATCTCAGCTTGTACATAAGTACTACTGTGTCTTATATGTATTCACCATTATTATTTCCCAACTTACATCCACTTATTGGTTTTCTGCAAATCAATTCCTTAACCATCGATCTTGCAGCCATGGTTTAATATTAGAAAACCGTCCCGGTGTTTCTGTATGCTACCACGAGCTATTCAAAGAAAGATCAATCATATTTTTGTTTCTACCCAACCACATAGAGTTGGGCTGGCGTATTTATCAGGTTACAACAATGGATGCTCGTATAGCGTGAATAATAATAGGAAGTCCGTATTCTTTCTGATTTATTTCCTTTCGAGGAAGATATATTTTTATCATCATCATCGAATAGAGCACATCTCCTAAAGCTTTTCTGCTTATCAATCCGCTTTTACCTGAGAATTACTTTCAGGAAATTGAAAGCTCCGAAGCTTAAGACCTGGAAGAATAAAAGAACAACGTTTTGACCTTTGTATAATGCAGTGTGCTCTTACAAATGTACTACTTACCTGGGAAGAAAGTCGAATAAGGGGAAATGATGAGGTGAAAGAGGTTCCTACTGTGATGCATGCGTTGCATCAATTTAGATTAATATTAGGCGAGGTAGCATTACCAGGATGGATTCGAGTTACACATAAAGTCTGTTATGTTAAGAAAGTGATCAGGTATATAAACAGGGAAGTCAATTTACTATGGGACCCCATCACCCAATAGCGCGTTCCAGGGAAACCGTATTTAATTGTCTTTGATTTACGGAGATAGTCTGTGGTGTTTGGTGTATCATTTCAGGCATTTTTGTCAATTTACCGAAGAAAAGAAACCGATCACATTATCACTGTATATTATATTGTTACTATCTACTTATTTTTGTATAGTATACTAAATATTACTAGTATATATTATTATGATTTACCTATTATATAGTAATAGGAAATTGGGTATAGTATCTATACAACATTCGTCTTGATAATCCCATGTATACTTCCTTGCTACCAAAATCTGCACATTCATACATTTCAAACACTCGAACGATGAGAAAGGTTTCGCCTATCGAAAAGACCCAAGTTATTGCTTTCTAATAAACAAATTAATCCTTGTAGTACATTGTACTTAATATTTTATTAATTTATTAGTGATCTCGAATCAGTGGAAAAAGCATTCATGCATTAGTAATATTTAATACGTTTACGTTACACGTAATATGATGTATGAAATGTTGCATACATAATACGTAACACAAAGGTTAAACATACACAAACATTGAATTGGCATGATACATTCAGGTAGGCAAGGCTAACTTAATATATATGTGCTATATAATGTATACCATAGTGATTCTTGATACATGAATTCCTTATGAGTATTAAGTACTAAGTAAATACAAGGCTTACTGTGATGAAAGACATGTAGGTAAGTAGGTACATTAGGAAGGATGAATGGATACGATACCGATAAAGGGTATTAAGTGATTAAAATCATGTGCATCGTTTGAACATTTAGGCATCATGAAACGAAAATTATCTGCATTATTCACGATTCGGATGAAAAGGGACAAATATTAATAAGAAATCTTGTCAAAGTACAACGAGAAGAAAAATCTAGCCAGTGCAAGTTAAAATCAGTTATGGATATGTCAAAAAATTACACATACAGTACTTTAATAATATGAGGCTTAGAGCAAGCCTACACCTACACCTGTATTCACTGTTTAACTACCTTTGTATGTTTATTAAAAATTGACTTAGGTAGGAATCAATTTAATAGATGGATAAACTTTGAATTTCAAACTTGTCCTGTGAATATTGTCTGAAGAGATGTATTCAAATGAAATAAAGATTTTCTGCAATGCATATGTATACAAACAGAAGTAGAATCGACGACCGAGTACATCATTACTGCACCTGTTTTAATGCTTTCTTTCATCCATCTAAGAAAAGACTCTGAAAAGGAAATCAACTGCTTTGATCTAACGTATTAGCTTTATTATCTACCGTAAGATACTTATATGCCAAATAATTGCCTGTACATCTTTCTGTCCGTCTGGCTCTGGTTGTACGCGAGATAACTCAAGAACATAGATGTAGGAACATATTGAATTATACACTAGATAATGAAATGAAAATTTATATCCAATGCAATGAAAATTAGATGACCTGCCGTTTATTTTCCACTTTATGCTCACTGCAGTTCTTGTTTAATTTTTAAATAGAAGATATTTTGAATTCTTTAATTTTGCACATATATTATATGTACCTGTATTTTTACGTCTATGCTCTTTCAACAAAGGTAAAGGTTTGGTAAAATAGACTTAGCATAGGTATTTATTCCATTAATTAGAAAGGTAGGATCCCCTAAAATTGAACTAAGAGCATATTTCGGAGGGGGGGGGGGATCGAACCTGTCACATAAACTGCATCTCTCTATTGCTAAATTCTACTGACGCTCTCCCGATACTTATTTAGTTCCATTCACAAATGGCTTATTTATGATGTCACAGTAAGCGTCTATATTACTTTCGCTCGGTTGAGCTTGCCTAGTTTTGACATTTAATCACCACATTACTACCACTAACATACATTCAGGATTTCTTTGTGCTTTGTTTACAGACTACCAGCTTCAAAGAGACTCTGAATTCTCAGTTTACATCATTAGTCACAAAAAATGCTACAACACACAACACACATCTCTATACTTAATATTATACAGGAGCTAGAGTAGCTACATGTGAGATACTGACTTGGTGATAGCGTCGGTATTCTGCACACTTAAAATTATATACTACGAATGTGCCCTTGGTATATGCAGGCATATGAAGAGTATAAATTATAAATGTAGTTGTATACATGTAGAATTATAAAAAGTAAGCCAGTTAAAACCGAAATAAATAACAAAAACTGTGGCAATGAAATAATCTTTTCCTGAATCAAATTACAATTAATTTAACAGGAACTTATGAACCATTTTAGGTACCTATATCTGATCTGAGCATCAATTTGCTTTTAATTACGCAATATTCAAGTAACTATAAATGTATATAGCATATAAACTATACTACCAACTACCAATGAATCAAAGATATTGTTTTCAATCGAAAATTCAATTATCTCACACAAAAATGGAATAATGGTGCTACATTATTAACCTCATAAATACCAAATACAAAATAATCTAATAATAATCATGAAGCCCGTGAATGTAATTGTAGTTTCATCTATAGGTAAAATTTACAATATAGTTTTCTCCACGTGTATTGTTAATTATTCATACACAGCAACTTGCCTATATATTGAATAAAGGTTTAACCTATATATTTCGGGTCTTGATTACATTCAACAGCAGAGCAGGATGTGTAGTAGTAATATCAAAGAGAATTATTTATGCATCCAGCGATTAATACACTTATGTGCTATTACGTACTCCAAGAAGTAAAGGCCACCAGCGTATACGGTGTAGAGTATGTTGAGGTACTATAATTTATAAGGTGTACATACATACACCCGCTAAGATTTATATGCATCTTCATTACACTACATAAGATTCACTCTGTGTTGAACTTATTGCCTTAGTTTTTTGTAGGCAGAGTCAATAGTGAGACTGTGTGTAGTCTTGTGTGTAGTGCATGTAGAACAGGAATAAATGCGAAAATTTCCAGCTAAATAGAAAAACGGTTGTAGTCTAAGACTCTAAGACATTAATGGTTTCCCTTTGCACAGCATGAGTGTCTTTGCCAAAATTATTTGGCAGCCCGACTTTAACGCAAGAACAGATTAGTTCAAAGAGTTATTTGCTATTATACATTTACATCTTCCACTACACCTGCTCACTCACTCAACACGATACTCATTCTCTAGTCCCTGTGCGGATCTGTGTCAGTGTTTGTGTAAAAACCGTTAATTATCAACATCTCATGTTAACCGCACTAAGCAATAAATAAAGAACACAAAAATGAAACAATAATAATAATTTCTTTTACATTGTACCTACAAATTCTTACTCTCGCCCGTTTTGGTTTGATTTTTCGAATATAAAATAGCCAGAAGTTCCTGCATTAAAACCCAACTACATTCCTATACTGCCTAGTAATAAGATATTATTTTCACTCAAAAGTTCAGTATGTGCAATCTGACCACTAAGTGTTAGTTACGTTATAGTTATAGTACTTTAGTTATAAATGTGAAACTTTGAAAGCAATACTCGTGCCGGAGCCATTAAACTTTGTCCATTGTGTTCTGCATGTGATATTAATAAATTATAACATGCTAAAGAGGAATATTTAATTTTTTCTAGGTTGAAATGTGGCTTTTCACTGTCCACCGTCTTGGAGTACAACACCTACAAGCTACAACTTTGCAAAAGATTTTGGTTTAATGTGCTGCTATAATTTATATGGACATTCATAGAAGAACTTGATAATAACATCGACTAAAGTGACAGAACAACATAAAAAGACAAATTATATAAAGATCCCATCATCTTGAAGTTGTGTGTTATGTTGGGTCTTGTTGGGTGTGACAGAAAATATTGTGACATGGACGTGGGCGCTGGACTACCAAAATGTGAAGTTCATTTAAGCATTAGTGACAGTGTCTGTTCACTGAAAGAACTCAATTAATTCTACGACAGCTAAAGTCTGAATAATTTCTTTCTGCGACACAACTCTGTTTCCCCCATCATCATTAAAATGAATGAAAGCGACAATGAGACGAACCTTCTATTCCCTTTGGATGATGAAGACTCAAGTGATCTCATTTGGTTTGAAGAATTCAGAGATTCGTCACGGTTCTGGGTGCAGAGAGTGCTCGTCCCTATTGTTGTCATTGTAGGCGTCCTCGGGAATTTGGTTACCATCTACATCCTCACAAGACGACCCATGAGATCCTCCACTAATGTGTAAGTATTTCATTTGCGTTTTACATAATTCACCAATAAATCCTCACATGTCAACCGACAGTATGGAATGTTCTTCAAATGACATAATTTTACAGTTGTTCTTATAACCAAATGTCTCTAGGAGAAAATTAAAGAGCACACAGAATTCAGCTTTTGTTTTATACATTGAACGGTATATCTCATTCAAACTTGGAAGAGCATGCTGGAACAGGCCTGAAAAGAATTTCATTCAGATTCTGTCTGATAGAATTTTCTCTCATTTCACACACACATAATCGCATCTCATTTGTAAACTGGAGTAATAAAAGGGCGAGTATGAGTCAAGTCATAATAGCTTTGAGTCTTCGGATCAACTGGAAGTCTGCAGCAGTGGTGTGGAAGATTTTGTTTCCTTGTCAAGGCTATTAAATGTAATGTAATGTCGTCGTGGCATTTGCCTTGCACTGCAATAGAACTAGGAGTACCTACAGAAGTACCTATAGGAGCAGTAGTGGTGGTAGCATCAGTTGAAAAGTTAAGAGAAAAGAATTGCCCATTTTCTTAATCTTGACTCCTGCGGAACGAAGGCATTGAAAGAATCGTAAATTGTCACTTTGTATTCATAAAGGATCAACTTGTTCTAATACAATTTTAGAAAAAGCTTCTCCGTATAGATTCATGTGTAGTAACAGCAGTAAGTAGTACTTTTCGTAGTTTCATTATTGCATTATTTATACATGTAATGTCCTGGTGGCCCTTTTAAGGTGCGCATCTTTGTCATGCAGACAGTGTGTGAATTTCCATAGAATGCCACACAGACATAGCCATAGGTGCCCTGGCTCTGTGACTTTATCTTCGTGGCCTTGTGGATTAAAAACCACCTTTTATGCTATCTGCTCCATACCTTGCTTTTTCTATTTACCATTGACTTTCATAGGCATTCCATTCTTTATATTGCATCATAGCTTCGTTATGTATCCAACAAAACCATTATCGTTCGACTACTTTACTTACCTACCAAACGAATCATTACTTAAAGTAAAAATGCTGACAGCTCCCATAAGGAAGGTAGTGCTTTCTTTTTCTTGCCTTTTTAGTTAATATCGAGCCGATAATCGTTTTTTCTGTGTACCAGGTTCACGCTGGCAGAGAAGTAGGGACCATTGTCTGCTCGTCTTCTTCACAGATACATTTTTTTATTCTTTCTGCATCATGATAAAGAATTTTTAATGTGATTTTCAATTTTCTTTTACTTCATCCTCGGGGAACTGTATAAGGTAGGCGGTAATAAATCTTGGCATGCATCCTAAGTACAACTTGTCCTTTTTGGGGTTTAATACTACCGTAAGTCAATTCTTCAAATGTTGAGAGTATAAAAATGTAATGTGGATATATAGACATTGTATACTCTGTGTGTTATGCTCCTCTGCAGTCAGGTTGTCACAATGCCAAAACAGGTATAGTTTTCTAAGTATCGTTTTCATCAACTTGGGATGTGTGAGTTATAAATTATGCATCATGTACCAATTTACATTTTATTTATGAGTTCAGAATTACATTTGCATAGAATAAGAGCATTTGTCTACTTCGATCAAAATGTGTAATACGATCTGATATTCATCACTTTGACTGATCGTTGGTTATATACGGTTCGAGATTTTAATAGGTAACTGTGGAAGGATTGCTTGATTGAATTTGATTTGAAATGCATCAGCATTCATGGTTATGCACTTAGCCAAAAAATGAAATAATAACCATGCTAAGAGGGATAAGTAATGTGAACCGAACTTGGGATAGTCACTGAATAAGGCAAGCAAAACTCAACCTAAAGGATTCTTGTATTCTATTTTAAACATTGTTGAGTGTTCAAGATGATTATATCAAGTTACAGCTTTAGTCAGTTTACAAGGAAAAGCTTAGTCTGGATAAATTTTAGCTGCAAATTTTTCCTTGATTCGGGTTTCATCATCTTCCGTCTTTCTGTCTGTTTAATAATATCAATAAAGATTTATTGAAGAGTTGTTACAGCCATTTTTCTAGCACAAGAAAATCATTTCTTTTAATACAAAAAGTAAGGTATAGATATTTCAGAATTGAGGATATAGACTATAGTCACTAACATTGAATTGTGTATCTATAACAGAACTGGTGAGAACATGCAAGCGTAATTCTTTATTGAAAATTTATCGATGACAGTTTGGCAGTTGTTTTCAACAAACAAGGTTGCAATGCATTCTGCTTGCAAAAATATCTCAACTCAAACTTATCTAGACTGCAAAATGTGCTAACATGTAAACCTATATGCGTAATACTGTTATGAGTATATTAAAGAAAAGGCATAACAGTAATAATAGCGAACATAACTTACTTATGTCTAAAGTTATAAATATAGCATTTAATTACCTTGTCAGCCTATTCTTTCTCCTTTGCAAACTTATAATAGCTGAACTGGCTTTTGATAAGTAATCGGTACAACAAATAAGGCATCTAACAGTGTTGGATGGACTTAAAACTACTACATAAGGAGAAAAACCGATGTATATTTGCTCTCCTTACATTGACATATATGGAATCGTTCTAGTTGAGTTAATTATTATAAACTTTTCATTCAATACAAATATTATATGAGTACTACATGACTAAATTTATAGGTATTTCAAAACAAGACAGTACTAGTGTATTTAAGTATTTATATTATTTGTAGAATGTATCTATATAGGCGTTTTGCACTTAACCACATCTTGCATATACCGAAGTACACTAGGTATGCATTATAATAATTATAATGCTTACCTTCTGTATAATAATTATACAGAATAGTACAGATACAACATTACACATTTGAAGATTAAATCACGAAGTCCCGTTTTGTGTTTTTGTTTGTCGAGTGTTTTGTTTAGTATGCAGAAACCTGCATACGCGTAGTATTAATAATTATGCAAGGGGGATTGGAATGCAAATGCACTGTAATTCTTACATAACAAAGATTTAAAACCGCAAAAGAAAGGTAACCATAAATAATTCTGCACGTAACCAGGTTAGACATTTTATCGTCCTTAAAACCTAGACACATAAAATTGTGAACGGGAAGAATTGTTAACACAGCAATAGTATTCATCTGTCTGGAAAATTCACTATGGGTTCTCCAGTCTGGTAATAGCACTTTATTGTATTCCTGAAAAACTTTCTTTTGAAACGGTACTACAGCTTTTCTTTTCGTATATAGGCGTAAAACGAAATAAGCATGTAAATGTAAATTTTACGTTGGTCACTTGTGTCTCTTTATACAACTGACTCCCAGTGGACTTGATGTTTGTTGCTGTGTACAAATAAGTAGAAGAAAATGTTTCCTTGATAAGCTTGAGATGACTGCGGTTCGGATGACATAAACGGGATATAGGGCCACAAGCAACTCTTTGGAAGTATGAAAGTGGCTAATAATGTGACTGTGGAACGTGCATTGAATATTCTTCACTATTCTTCAACATGTGGTGCTTTTACTGTGTATTGTGTGTATCACAATGAGCCTTCCTCGCTTGGAAAACGACTGGAAGCAATAGCTGGAACTACTATAGTAGAATATAGTAATTTATAGAAGTGTATAATAGGAATCAGAATATAAACTATTTAGAGTGAGTACACAGATTGGAAGATAGATTTGGAATTTGTGAAGAAGAGTAGTTACCCGAAGACCAAAGAGTAGCCAAAGAATTCCCTATACTGAGATTTTGTGAGTTCGTTCGTTTTGCGGAAACGTTAACCGTAGGCGGCAGAGCTTTATTTCCTCATTCTACGCTCTTAGATAGAAACAGGAGAATTTCAGTTCAGCTCTTTCATGTCCTGACAAACTCCGAAAAGAAATACACTACCAACTACTTAGATATTCAAGGAATTGCATCAGTTGCTTCTGACTCTCAAAAGTTATTTCTATTCATAAAGTTTACATTTACTTTTGTATTCTGTACAAGTCTATGTTATTCCCCTCAAGCAAGCGAAGGTTTGTAGAAATTAGAAATACGCACCAGCATAGCAGTACCATATCACATCATCTTATCTTAATTCTTGATGTTCCCATCTGCCACAAAAGTAATCCTATACACTATATTATACCAATTCCATAGAAATTGAAAGTATAGATACTGAATAATTGGATGATTCATAGTAGTAGCTAGAATAGTAACACAAATTATGAGATCCCCTATTACCCTGTAATATCCCTTAACTGATATCATGCTAATTGTCTGATTCTAACACACAATACTGATAATACAATATCTCTGCCAGAACTAATATTTTCTCAAGGAAAAAGAAAACAGAGCAATACAACTTGAAAATGTAAAACAATATTTTTTTATTTGTAAAGATACCTTGTAAGTTTAATGATTCAGTCGCAACTGCTGTTAAGTGTGTGTAAATATTGTACAATACTAATAAATGACATTGAAAAATATGTATGTCAATTTGACACATCATTCAACTTCGTTCTTGCAACAGACATAAATAAATACCTCTACTATATCTGTACATTTACAACATAGTATTGTACTATGGACATTTGAATGCAAGGCAGAAATAATTGATGTGGTTCAATTTGAGAATAGATGTTGGCAGTAAACTGTCTTACCCACACTTTCCTTTTAGCATCTTACACCTACAATTGACAGCAATGAAAGTTGTACGTGATAAATGAATGCAGTCAAGTAGACAGTAAAACAATTTCAGAATACAAACTATAACGTAAGCCGCATGTTTGAGCAAGGCACAAGCTAAACTTTTCTTAACAACGTATTAAGTATGCCCTTCGGCTTTACTTTCCCTATTCTTTACTCAAGTATAGTAGAAGTGTTACCTTTGCAGTATAGTTCTGCCAATATAATAAGTTTTTGCTAAGGGAAATTGTGGCGGTCTGTACACCTGGTTCATGGTTCTCTCCACATCCTTCTTTGCTTTCTTTAAAGTATCGACGTAGGAAATGTTTTCTATCGAGAGTTTCCATCATGAGCTAAATGCTTGCAAAGGTTTACCACATTTCTCTCTGTTCTATATTTGATGTGCGTCGTGGTGTGATGTGTGAAGAAAAAATTGTACTTTGTCGAACATTTTACACATCCGTTCGCGTGCATACGGAATGAAAAGCGTGGGCAATTTTCTTTTCTCTTTTAGTATGGTATGTGAGAACATAACATATTTTCACGAAAATAGTAAATAAATATGCAAATGGAACATCTTAGCCTGAGGACTGTAAAGTATGGTGTAGGTATGCTGTGTTACATTTTTGGAATTTTCAATTAGATATAGTACAGGGTGTATCAGAAGTAACAATATGTGCATTCTTCCTACTCAACCTCCAACACTTGCCTATGTATTAAATCGGAATACGTCGTACCCTTTTGTTTGTCTCAAAAGTAATTCATTGGTTTCAAATATGTCTCCAACATGTATTTTGGGGTTTTCGGCAACGCTGATTTCAAAAATGGAACCGGGTCACAAAAATTTGAGTGTGGCGCCACACCCTAAAGGTCATACATTTATTTTCCTTGCAGGTTTAAATATAATTTAATATAGATTCACTCCCAAATTTGTCGCCGGATCTCAATTAGGGTTCCATATTTGAAATAAGCGTAACCGAAAACCCAAATTACTGAGACATATTCCAAACCAATGAATAATGTTTTCAGACACAAAAGGGTACGACATAATATTCGGATTTAATACATGCATAGACAAGTATAGGAGGTTGAGTAGGTAGAATGCACATATTATTGTTACTTTTGGGACACGCTGTACATACACCCGGAAAAAGCTCAATGGGAATTGTTTTATAATAGTTCCTTCACTTGGTAAACAGCACCACAGCATTTGCGATTACCATGCTGCTACATTTAAATAAGAATTTTCCTTTTATAGGTATTAGCTTCATTTTGTGTACTTTTGAGACATCTCACATAAGTTATTCAATGCTTATTGTAAAAAACTTCAGCTTATGATGGGGTTGTGCTACATGTCATGGCTATAGTAGTACAGAACTACATTAATTTGTACTATAGTTTCACTTGAGAGTTGCATTTTATATTAATCATCAAGTGAGTCTCAAAAGAATTGAAGTTGAACATAATCGTTTCGAATTCTCCTAAAGCCAGATGCGTCATGATTAAATAAAACGACAATTTTTAACTCAAGTCTCGAAGATTTGAGTAAGCTAAGTATGTTAATAAAATATGTGAATTTTATTTTTGTTCTATTTTTGAACAGTTTCTTTATTTCCCTTTGCTACACATAAATATAACAATGATCATATTCAATGATGATTTATCTAATGTTTCATCTAATTATTATTGTTCCTAACGATGACAAGAAATTAAAAACAAAAAACAATGACGAAAAATTATATTAGTTAGACGCAAAAATGAAAATGCCCATGACCGATAACCAGATTAATAAGAACGAACATCACGAAAACAAAAACAATTTATTTGCATACAATTCTGTTCCAAGCTGTTAATCCTTTTCCGACTCCTCTGTAGGGAATTTTCTGGGCACCTTTCCAAACCCAAGACTTGCACTTTGCTTTTTCTCTTTGGTGGTATCCTGGCGAATTTCTAATCATTTGAGCCGCTACTGAGATATTACTTCTTTTCTTTCTGATTTCTATTTCGCTTTTAGTCAGTGGTCGAAACATTGGCTCTTGAAGACCTCCTTCATCTTCTGCATTTGCAAGCACAGCCAAGGTTACTACTGCCAAGACTCCGACAATAACAGTTAGCTTCATCTTTTCAAGAGAATATTTGTCGTTATAAAAATATTTAACAATGGTAAAAACCGAATTTATGGATTGTTTTTATGTTGTATTGTTAAGGCCAGAAAATATGTTCAAAAAATACCTTGATGTTTAAATTAACTTCTTTGCATTCGTCAAAAAGTTCGTAACTTTTAGTCGAATGTTAAGAAGGGACCAGTTGTGCATCCTTATATACAACACATCTTCCTCTTCTGCTGTTTCCTGTTATTGTTGATTTCCATGCTTTCGGTGCGGTTTGCGATCGTATTTAAAAACTTTTTACTGTGACTTCTTTCACTTTAATCCTAGCCATACAATCACGATTACTAAACTTGTTAAGGAAATTTTTCACATAATATGAATGAGGAATTCTGAGGAATGAGGATTTTTGGTGAAATTAACGCTTATCGGGATTCTTGTGTGAAAGTCGACTTTATATTCTCACATCGTATAATTAGCATAGTTTTTTTCACATGATTGTTACACAATTCCTATGAATGGTTGGAACTCGACCGTTGTTGTGTTCTCAAATATAGAACTTTTCAATTTCCGGGATTGACATAAGTATAATAAATTACATTCACACCCACTGTACCTCATTCCGCATGTAGGGACATTGCAATTGTTCAGTGGCAATTCATTCAGTATACCTAAGACCTAAATAGTTTTTCTACGAAAACAAAAGGAGGATATCTATGTATTGTACGTGCTAGGTACTGCTGAATGTTCTATGTGAATAAACTTAATCAATAAAGGAAATTACTTTCTGTCATACGAACGGATGGATGTGGTGTTAGAAACGCTGACTCTTGGCACTATCATTAGTGTTTTTGAACTCTACTGAAGATAATCATGTTGAGCTTACTTATTGTTAGCTTTAAAAAAAATAGGCGTAGTACGTTATGAATGGTACATGTAGTATGGTAACCTCATTAAAGAGTTATTTGACCTGTTGGTTATGTAAATATTAAAAAATTTACCTCACTCATTCATAAGATTACATACATATAGATAATATAATACAGTACACTCGCACTCTAGTCAGAATGGCAAAAAATAACAATTATTGTAAATTTTGTCGACAAAAATATAATCGGACAATTTTTTCTCTTTACTAAATCCCTGGACTTTCGCTATAGTAGTTCGTCATACTGGTTGTAACTTCATTTCGGGAATATTGAAGCATTTTCATTTTATAGTCTTCTAGATGCTAGATAGTGCAAATCGCATCAGAAACCACTTTACCTTACTTAAACGTATCCAAACCTCCAGAAACCCTTTGAGACTAACTTCAGCAATGTGTACTGTAGAAAGCAATTTTTGTATCCGTTGCGGTTATTGCAATATCTTTTAACTGAGAACAGCTGGAGTACAAGGATATTTCAATTCTCTTCTTGGCATGACTCTACTCTATCAACATTCAACAGTCGTCTCACTGCAAGAAACACCACTAGAATTTCAGTGGATGATGAAAAGAATTCAATTCATGCAATTTTTTAAACTTCTTTTTCAATCCTTATAGTCGTCTTCAAAAGTGCAAGTCTTATTTGGCTGTACTTACATAAAGAAGCCACTCTACAGTAAATAGGTTTATACTTTTCGTTGCCTTACTCCTAGTAAAGCTATTTCCATCTTCCATCACAGAATTATATTATTCGCGAATTTCTTCTTTCAAATAATATTTCCATGTTACAGAATAATTATTATTCTGCAAGAATAATTTAAGTGCAATATGCCATTAGAATATCAATTTCGCATTTTCATAAGACGTAGTATATCGTTTCGTGTGTATGTTTTTTAAGTTGTCAGCAGTCTGGCATTTTACAGACGTTCCATTTACTGCTCTCGTGCTGTCTGAAATACTTTTTATTAGTTTTTCATTACCTCTGTAACAGTATAAAAAGTTTTCAAAGAGCAATTTTAGTTGGGAAATAATTTTTCTTCTATTTTCCTTTAGGTATAATCTGTTCTAAGAAAAAAGATTAACTTACTGTCATGGAATGGTGCATTTTGAGTAAAAAAAAATGGCTTGTGCCATGCCGGTTGAGTTCATGTAAATATAAATCGAAATTCTGCTTACGTTTGCTTACGTACTGCGAATCCTATCGAATAAGGATATTATACTACTGCGTCTTTTTTCCGCTGTAAGTTCACACAGTGACCTTTAAGTAGTGCATTGCATACACAGTGTTTATCCAAGCATGAAAAAGTGCATAGACACTAAGAAGGTTGTCAAATAATTTTACGGTCGATGAGTTACGGGCATATACATTGCTTGTATACATTCTCCGCGTGATGTATGTTACCGATACAAATGCTGACATTATTACCGTACAGAAATGTGCTGGCCCTGAAGAAAGGCAAAGACTGTCAGGTACTTCCTTCCTCTTCTTGTAACAACACACACGCACAATATTTTGGTGAGTTCTTCCCAGACAACCAACCACTGTGTTCGGAAATGATCTCATTCTCCAAAACACAAGTTAGTGTCACTCGCCATAAAGCAAAACCAACAAAAGGAAACAACTACACAAATATATATATAGATTTAGACACAGTAACTAAAAGTATAGTAACTATCTCATCACATGGCTCGTAGTAAACTATAAACATATAGTACTATCACAAATACGCTTAAACTCTGCCGGATATACTCTACTGAATATTTTATACATACAATGCTCTATGGTTCTATTTTGAACTCTCGTATGTTGTTTTGCTGCTTTGTTTTTCTGAGACAATTTCAAAAGTTGGAAGCACACAAAGCGAATTCAATTGTAGTTGTATTCCTGTCGGCGGATGTAATTCAGGCAGATAAATCCATGTAAACCTTTGATCTGTCTCTTGCCGTGCTTTGCTTTTGCTACAAACAAACTACAAGTTGTAGTATCAAACAAAACAAAGTTATTGCATGTGCTCAAAGCAAGATTCATTGAGAATTACAATTTGTAGTATTACAACATTCATTCATTCAGTCAGTCTAATAATAATAATACCCTTGAGAGAGATACATACATTGAATATAAGTAAGTCCCCAAGAAAGAGACACTCTTAAGCAACTTAGAAACTCATATGTAATTTGAATTAGTGGATGTTTCAGTTACATTCATTTACATCACCGAAAATAAAATTTGGGCTACAAGCCAAACAGAACACTGGATAAGCTGATGATGATGTAAAGGTGAAAAGTGTACGAGTTTTTAGTGGCTGACTTGTTTTACTTACTGCATTTAGTGGCTTACTTGTATAAATGAAAAAGTAATAGCGCTACTAGTTAGTGTTTTGTTTGCGATGGGCCAATGGGCATTCTACAGGGGTTGAGTTTTAAATTACTACAAATGCCATAATATTATGCACCTACACAAACGAACAGAAAGTAGAGAGACTCTAGACTATAAAGATGTTGATCTTTATTTAACCAGGCAAACAATAAGATCCATTTCCAACGATTCGCTGTGTGATGACGAGTGCCAACTGCCAACGTGGAAAATACTCCGTTTGCTACCCGACTTTGTTTGACGCATCAACTTAACTGGCATGAGTAAAGTTTGTGTCATTACGTGAAATTGCTTACATTTATTCAATGCCACATTTACATCACAATCATTTACGTTATGGCCTTTACTGTGGAACATTGTTTTGTTCCATGCATCTAAAATATTTACGGATTGTTAGGTTTCGTTTCACAGTAATAAATTTATAACCACAAACCAAAGACATGCCTAACAAGAACAAGCAAACAAACTTGTATGCATAGTATGTATAGTAATTGATACTCGCTATATCATATACTATTACTACAGTGCAAAACTCATTTATCATTTCTGCAACATTTTAGTATACTTTCTCTTCCTAAATGCAAAAGATGCACAGATAGTTAGTAGATGCAACATCATTACTTAATCGCTGAAGCTATAAAGAGGCTAGAAACACTCCAGCTTATACATATAATATTGAATATAGTAGAACAATTTTTATATGCTACGAAGATATCTGTAGGTATATATTTAAATTATAAGTGTGTACGAACCGGAGCCTTACATCGTGCGAAATCAGCAGCCGTCAACAAACACAATGCATTCCGCCTTGTTGGCTCTACATAAAATATAAATCACTTTAAATTAGTAGGCACAATTAAATATTTCACTCTTCTCGTGTATTGCGTTCGAAGTAGCAAAACAGCGAAATATTTCTACCATTTGTGCATATCATTATAAGGAATGTTAGCCATAGAACCGGCGGCATTCACAGCAGTACATAGAAATGCAGAATAAAGGACGCCATAATATTATTAATCCATGACAGCAGTGTAGAGAGAATTGTAAATCAGTAAGTAATGGACCATGGAGAAGTACAGTACTATTTACTACAGTGCTATAATATTTTTCCGGGAATGTCTACTGAAGTGTGAAAGGAAAGATGTGAAAGAATGGACGAATCTTTTCAAATTGAATTTCATTCTTCCAATTTCCATTTGAACTGGAGAATCTTGGGGCATCCTTTAATATGGTGTATAGCCCAGAATACTGAAATGTAGAATTGAAAACGAGCCCAAGGCTCAAGCTTTATGTTTAATTTAGTATTACTAGTGTTAGGTACTTGTAAGTATTGACCAGGTAATAAAATATAATATTTTATTCATGACACCCGTCAGGTGACATAGTTTTATTGAATATATACCTCGGTACTTATTTATGTAAAGTACTGTTAGAGGAAGAGACGAGTATTGACTTTGGTGTAGGCCGCAGGCAAGGCAGTTGCATTTTATGTATGAGAATAATACCGTAGCTTTAGTCGGGTGAAATCTTTCAGTTGGTTACTTACGGCAATATAACATATATAAAGTATGTAAAATATTGAAGAACAAACACTAAATTCGAATTCTCTCACCCATGCACCGATACAGAAAAACAATAAGAATTTTAAACGCCCATTTATTTGCCAGGGTGAGCAAGGCGGAATACGTTGAGGTACAAATAGCATTGCATTTCAAAAAGAGATTTGCGTCTTTCTTCTATAGTAATCGTATTCAGCCTCATGAATACGATTACCACTCTATTACGACTACCTTGTGCATAAATAAAGGCACGGCACATGCGAATGAAGGGAAACTCATAAATAATATACTAACTTTTTCGCCGAAACAATTTACTTTTCAGGCAAACATGAAATTGGAAAGTAAATCGTAGCGTTCCATCGCTGAGCTATAAAAAACAATGTTTTTCTTGTTGAATTTAATTTCACGAGAGTATATAATGGTTACAGGTTTGGTCGTCGCAGTTTATTAGCAAAACCTCATACTTTGAAGATTTGCTAATAAAATAATTGCTTTGAACATTACCTGTATGTATAGGCTTGTTACATCTATCTGAAGTAATTTGTACATGGATTCGTCGGGTGCTCCTACTGAGAAAAAAGATTAAACTCTACACACTTCATTACCTTTTCGCATGCAACAGAACTTCATAGCGCAATACAATTTATTTACTTCAAATAGGAATGGTGGAGTACCACCTATAGCGTTCTGCATCTCTCTTTTTATGTGAAATGTTCTGACTGTGAAATGAGTCCAGATGGTGCAGAGAAATTGTAGTGGGTGGGTATAGTCCAGTTACTTTATGCCCTTTTTGCATTTCTACTCGCGTAAATATGTTCAGTAGATATATTTTACACCTATGAATTGCCAGATGCGCAACAGCTCCACATTTATGTGGTGATCGTCTCAACCTGCTTTTTAGTTTACGTAGTGCAGAAATCCTATAAGCATTTTACACGATTACATTGGAAATGCAAGGCATGTGCATAAAACACGCTGTCATTGTTGTGTATTTATTCTTGTCGCAAACTACCAATGCAGCAAATTTGTTTTGCACGGACAAAAATATAAAATACCTACCTTTACACCTAATCTTGTTAAGTAAATGAAGGTTGTTGTTTTTATTGAAGGCTGAGAAGTAATAGGATTATTTATAAACCTTAATAAGATTAGTTGGATATTCAGGATGGCATGTGATATCAAGGAATGTTCTACTTACGAGATCATCCATTTAACTTCGATTTAACATCGGTTACTTTACCCTATGTCAAAGAGCTTGATCACAAACTTGAGTTGCGTAATGTTTTGCCACGTGAGTATAAATTCTTACTTATGTAATTAATGTTAGTATCATATCTCATCAGCGCCATAATTAGGTTTGAGTAATAAGTGTAAGGCAGTCAGTAAGCAGAGTATGCTTCTAAAATGAAAAATGTCTGTAGGGGACTTTCACTTTAAATTCCTCGTCATATTTCATGAGTAATTGGATTTCATACAGCGAAAAGTGTAGGAGCCAACTAAATGTGGTCTGAATAGTAATTAATAGCATTAGCACATCATCAGTATCTGTAACCTATATTAAGTGTCAGTAATCAAATCAGTGTGCATGTAATTCTATCACCTAATTATCTAAGCATTTATTTTGTAAAAATATCATATGTCTCAGAATAAATGGCATATTTGATGTGTAAAAGTATAAAGTACTTACTTACTATGCGAAGGTTATTTACTAAATATAAATTCGAGTAAAATCACCTTGATGTTTCAAATATTCAGGTAAACCATAAAGGATTAAAAATTGATTTGTAAACCATTCATTTGTGCCACAAATTACAGCGAGTCCACCAAAGACGGAACTTTTCTTGTTAGGTCTATAGGGATTAATCTGAACCCTGAGCAATCATACATAATCATTGATATTGAAATAGAAATTTCGTAAATTAATTTAACCCACAATCAATATGTAATTGCCCTCGCCTTGTCTATCTCTAAAATGCTGCAACATGTCTTGATTCAATCAACGCAGCTCACCACATAAGTAATTATTGATGTTAAAATGTTGTAATTAGCACAAGGACATAATATGTGAGTCGAGAAGACTCGAGAGATTAGACTTTCACTGCTCTCACCGTTGTATCTAAGAAGATAATTTCACTATCTGTTTTAATTAAATTATGTATTCTAATCAGTTTAACATTAAGTCTCGATGGGACAGGGCAGGAAGTAGATAACAACAAACTTATGCTATCTTCATAATGTTCTTCATGCGGTCATGTAAGTTGAGAATGTAGGAAGTAATGATTATGTACTTGTGATAACTATTAGCTTGGTATTAATTAAGATTAGTATATACTAGTTAGTACTTATTTCAAGATTCGATTGTTTATAAGAACATCATAGACATGTAGAAGTATAAGTGTCCCATTCAAAGTGAAAGTGGTGATACGATTCTCAATTCTGTACTAACAGGAAATCCACTAATGATGATTAAATTATATTGTATATATTATATAAATTCATCCAGTGTAATCCCATACGTTTCTACTATGGTTGTATAGCGCTTTTTGTAAACATACCCCTGAGAATAATTGAAAAACTCTTCAGCATTTACCTAAATTTAAAGGGTTGCCCGAAAAACCAAGCTCAGGGTAGCTCAGACAGCCCAGGGAGTTATGTATTTATATAATTGCTAGCGAAGTGCAAACAGAATGATTAATTTTATGTTTATGTATAACAAATATTATTATTGTTAGAGTTGTACCATAATAGTACTTTAAATGGGAATTCTATGATAACCATGTCACACTACCGCACATCAAAGTGAATACAACAATACAACAAGAAAATTCGATTACGTCATTCACATGGAATAAGTCATTGACTCACATTCAAAAGGGGATGCAAATTTTATCTTTTGTGTGGTTACAGTGAATGTGGTACATGAATGAAGACCTAAAATGGAAATGCCATTAATATTCAACCTCCTTTTATTTCATATTTAAATAATATTTATGTTTTGTTAACTAATACTTCCTGCGTAGAACAAACCAACTCCTTTGATCTACTTGCCTGTTGTTTGTCTGAATTCAGAGCTCCTAAATCATCAAAGGAGAGAGTAAAGACAAAAGACATAGGGTGACATATGAAATTTCACAGTACTCCAAAATTGACTACCGAGTCAATATTTTCTCCTCATTGCATTAACAACAAACTTTTGGATTTCATTATTGTTCAGACTTGAGTCAGATTGCATGTAAAGGCAAGGAGGGAATAAATTGTGAATTCATCTTTTCGTCGGGGTGTTTTTCTTCTGATGTGGTTAGTAATGGTAATCGAGCCACATTCTGGAGTGTCATAATAATATGATTAGTCAACCAACCATGAATGTGAGCCAAAAACATTTTTCAGCTGTGAAAGTATGATGGATGAGCATGCGAGATCGAACTACATTTATTCAGTTACATGCAAACTTTGTTTTTAGATTGAAATAGCAGTTCTCGGTTTCAACAGCATAATAATCAAACAGATTTTCGGTATTTCGTTACAGAATCCTTTGAGATGAGTTCTATGTAAAAGTATTGAACAGATCCATCATTTCATTACCTACAGCTCTCGCGAATTCGTGAATTATGCAAAGTGAGGTTTAATTTGATTTATTTGTCTTTTGGGACGAGATTTATCATTTATAGTACAAGAATGATATAAAATGAGAAAACCTACACTAATACTGAAATAGTACCACACAACATGATTCCATGTTGGTACTTTAGTTCGATAACTAAAGCTCAATGACGTTCGTAGTAATGCACTTGTATTTTATTTTGAAACTAGCATTTCATCGGGCTGGGCTTTCGTTGTTTATTTGGGCTTGTATGATGATTTGATGATACAACATCATGGTATGGAATGGTCGAGATGTTAATGCAGACAACTTTTGTTCAGGCAGTCCGCAGTTGTCGATAAGTATAAGGACTCATTCGGTTTTAATGGAAAACGGTAACTATAGTTAGCTGTTAGCATTCACATTTTCTCCTCCAAACAGCACAGAGGTATGTACACATAGCCAGCATAGGCAGTGTCGAGTGTCGGGGACCTGTCGACCGGAAGGATGAGATTTGCGATTGTATTATTTTGTCTGTGAGTAGTTTCTTGCTGTTGTGTAGCATTAGTATTGACATGTGCTAGCGAAGCAACGGCATATAGCACTGCTGTTGTACTTTCCTTGTAGGTACTTGTAATAAACGACGGCAGGGAAACCGTGCCAAAATGTTAAGCACAAGTGAATCACAGCCACAGCTTGGTTTGTTTCTACATTTCTAAATTCCTTGTGAACAACTCCACGCAAGATACAGATTCGTGTATTCTGTTCCATTAGCCGAATTGGTATCTGATGATCATGAAATGTTTTGGTTAAACTGATGCTGTGTCTGCGACCCGTGTTCAGTCATTAGAACAATCGTAACTTAAACGTAGTTAATGGAAATGAACCGGGAGTAATTTCTTGTTCTCATTATGCACTACTGTGTCGTGCCTAGTGCAAGGATTAGGATTTGTCGTATTACACTACATCGAAGTTACAACTACAACTATACATATACTATGTAGATTGTAGTTAAATGCTACATGTATGTCGACAACAAGGTTTTCGGGTTTCCTATTTAATCCATCCCACATTCTAATTCAAGTGTGTGAATTTAGTAATTGAAATTGAAATACCAACATCTTTGTGGAATTTAAACCTGAAATTCGTCGGTTGTGTAAAACATGTCTTTTTGCACCTACTTTGTGGTGGTTTGTCAGTCTGCTTCCATTACAACACTAATACATAATACATTCGCATACCTAGAAATGTATCGTTTACGGCATTACTAACACATCAAAAGGCGAAAGTTCAGGCTGGATCAATTTTTTATTCGTTTGAAACAATTTAAGTCGTAGGTTTACCCATAATTTTATCCTGGCTGTGTAAATATACGTGACAGCTTCATATGGAGGGTACACCGCAATTCGTACATAAAGTCACGTATGTAAATATTTCAGGTTTTCCTACATTCTCATGCTTGTTGTCCATATCTAGGTATTAGTGAAATGCACACGTAGTTTGTAGTAATTTATTCCATACCCCCATTTTCTTGTTTATAATGGTATTTTAGCATTCAACATTTACTACACATTAGCTTTAGCTATTACGCTGTATGTACATATTATAAGGGATCACAACACACAGAGAAATAATTAAAGGGGTTTAATCTGTATCCAATCAAGGAGCTTAATCTCAATTAAGCATAATCTTAGGTAAAATCTGTGCGATTTAGTGAAATTGATTTTTGCATGATGAAATTAATTCCTCGTAAAGCTGAAGGATTGATGATTGCTGATTAATTTCGTAGTGTAGTGACCGAATTGTGTGGATCTATTGATAAATTAATTGGGTTTTGTTAGCTTGTCAGTTGATTAATCTCTATGAATGTCAAATGTTAAATAGTGCTGACAGTGAACACAGATTCTATTAAAGGATTAAGATAAGAGGTTGAATTATAATTTAGTGTTCATGGTACGCGATATTCTACTGATTCTACTCTGTATTTTAGTATGTCTACTGTTCTAACATTTCCTGTTCTATTTCAGATACTTGTGCGCTCTTGCAGTGTCAGATATGCTGTTCCTCCTGTTCACATTCTCCATGTCCTTGGCACACTACCCAAATATCGACACTTCTTGGTTATATTGGTGGTACAAGCCTGTGGGCCTCTGGCTTACCGACGCAGCATGTAAGTCTCATTTTATTAACTTAAAAAACTAACTACAATTTTCTATTGCTTATAACAATTTATGACGCTTCGTTACCTTATAGCGTATATATATCGCGATTCTGAATCCAGGAGAAATGGTGTTTATTAGTAGAATTTATACAGCAGTACATAGGTACCGGTACCGTCCATAATTCGCATAAATTAATGTACGTATAACTATTATGTAATAGATCACGTTTTACTATACAGTGAAGCATCCATAATTTAACTTTCTCCGCGTAATACTGCTAAGCTGACTGTCAGTATTACAGAATGTGTATAGGTATTCCCGGTATTCTCAACGAAGTTCGTGTTTTACATTGTCTACAATTTAATTTCAAAGTGAAATGAGTTGATGGCATGTCTTGGTTGCGTGAAGTACCTTTCTTATTTCCTGAATTGACTGAAGAGAAATCCAGGTGTTTCATCTCAAGATATTCTCTATGTCAGAACTGCGCTATTAACACAACCGAAGCCAGAGCCTTGCACAAACAGTTCTATGGAGAATTGCGAGAGTATTCAGAGTTAAAAGTTGGAAAATCCAACGTGCCTTATATAATGAAGACAACTGGCAGTCCCTGCTGCGACATGCTGCTGAAGATTATAGCAGTCATTCATTACTTCATTCTCACAGACCGTTAGAGATTACAGAAGTCGGTTTAATTGAATGATAGTCGCATGCGATTGAAATGAAACTGTATATATTATATAACAAACTTCTTCTAAGAAATGAGTTGTGCTGTTTGAAAATCGGTACACTAGCTTTAAGTTTATTACTGCTACCATTTGATTCCAGCATCACAGTACATTGCCTAAACAGACAGGCTCTATTTAACTAACTAAAAGAAGAGAGGATGAGTCTCTCTCTCTCTCTCTGGAGAAAACTCACTTCAACTTTCAGCTCATCTTTAAAACCAAAGGGTTTATACAATATAAACGAATGCGTCACATGGTTCTACCAATTCATAGAACTATTTTCTCTGTTCTTCCACACGTCTTGATTCAAATGTTGTTCTCGAGACAGTTTGAGAGATAGAGAAAAGCACTTGTGAAAATCTTCTACTCTTCTGTCTCACTCAAGTCAAAAGATCCACTTTAATTCAATACTTGCCATGACAAGCTGCAATGCTTTCTTTCCAGAGTGTTTACTCAAGAGTGTTATTATACTCGAAAGGCTAAACAAATAATTATGTTGTAGTTCTTTCCATTGCTAGAACTGCTGGTAAAAAGAAACTGTTTTATTTTGCTAAGTAAATTAAAATCTACTATGAACTCCGTCCTATTCTCAAGAATCATGATTAGGTACATTTTTAATTATCTTAAGATCTATGAAGTAATAAGTTGATTAATTAAATTTCCTACTTTGTTCCATCTAAGAGTACAGTATAGGAGCTGGAAGAACGTTCCACCCACTCGCCCCCACACTCCACTTGATTTTCATTGTTTTCTTTGAATAGAATAATTTATAATTGAACAATTTCCTTTTAATTTCAAGCTTTTAAGGGCATAAAGAGGTACCTGGTATTATGGACTCAATCTACTATGGGGAAATGAAAATTTCAACTTGTTTATTCTAAGAAATTACTTGTTTTGTTACATAACGAATCATAGTGCTCTCAAAGGATCTTCTCCAAGACTTTCATTGTTTCTTTCTGGGAATATTTACTGCGACAATTTATTTCTGGTATCTAGCCTGGAAAATTTCGCAAAGTAATCAGATGCCTTATTAGCTGTGGAATCACATTTCTGTGGTAAACGCTATTTTTGTTGCTAGTTTGATGTTCGTGTACATACCTATCTCTTCTTAGGTATTTTCTGATGATTTGATAAATTGATGATGAGGGTTAAAAGGTTTCGCTAGAAAGTTATAGTCTACAAAGTGCTAGAAATCCGTATTTCAGTACATAAAAGAATAAAAAGGGTTTAATTCTTCATGCTTTCTCTTTTATGTGGTCTCCAGTGAATTCCATTTAGGTTAAGAGTTACATTGACACAATTATTATTCTACTTTCGCTTCACTTATTCGTTACAACATCATGAATTATGGATGTAAATGCATAGAAAGCTCTAATTATTATTTTATAAAATTTAAGTAGACTGCAGCAGCAGTTGGAGGCATTCAACAAGGTTCAGGATATTGAAAATTGCAATGCAGTCCGCCTATTGGTCTATGGGGATAGCTTATAGTTTAAGTGGTCATGTATTATGGAAATGATATTCACTTATTCACAGTAGGTATACGTTATCTCTAAATTCTATTTGCTCTCTCGGGTGAAAGTAAAGTGATAGGACGGATGAGACTCATCCTTATACTAATTTAATAGAATGTCTAGAACTCTTTTCTTTCCACCGAGAATTTCCACTCCCGCAGATATAAAAATGCGAAAATACAGGCAGAAACTCCTTATAAGTATTTTGTGTGTAGGGGAATATGTGGACGCATTAGAAAATTGAATTCGCCATTGGATTATTTCCTTTATTGTAGTACGCATCCGTTTATCTGATAGTATCCGTCAGGAGGAGATACCCGCACAGTTGAGAATCCCGTCTTAAGTGAAAGTGCATCAGACAGTTACAACTTTCCTTACAAGTTTAAACTACTTTTGGTACAAATGTCCGTTCCCAAAGTATGTACTTGTTGTTAGTACTCCCAACTTCCTGTAGATTAGGATTACATGGCTACGATATTGTCAGTGAAAACTACAGAAATCTGTTCCCATGTAACATGTGGGTTCTTAAAAGATGTACAAATAAAGTACAACATACTACTAGTATAAGTATCTGTTAAACGAATTTCTATACTAATGGAAATCCCTAGTTAGTTTTCTGAATGAGAGAACAAAGGAACACAACCCGACGCGATCACTCGATAGTCGTAACGAGATTTCTATATGTAGAATTGCATATTGAATTCACTCTCTTGTTACTTGAATTCGACTTCCTATTCCACATATACGTATGTCTAATAAAACTGAAATTACGGGATACTCTCCAAACAACAAATGAAAAACTTGGAATTCTATTCAGCCTATAAACTACAATCGTTTACGTGATTGTGTGTGTTGTGGTAGAACTAAAAGTTAAAGATGCTCAAAAATCAATAGCAGAATCGAAAAATGTTCGCAAACATTTTTCATTTTACTTTCTACTTTTTAGTACATGTTTATTATACAGCACTGCCCACAACAATTGCCTATACAAGAGCATTTAGTACTGTTGTACCGCAATAATATTACAATTCATTAAAGAAACGAAAGATTTTGTTGTAAAGTAATAAGATTAATATAAAATTAAATATCTATATCTAATTTAATTCTAAACTAGTATGATGTATCACCAACCATACTACAGATATAGTATATAGTAGTATTAGTGTTTTAAATTAAATTATTATAACATTATTCACTTACATTACAGATTACTACATATTTACATTCACGAGTTACAACGTAACTGCTGAAAATAGCTGAGAAAACGACAAGAGTGAACGTTTGCATTTTGTATCTGTCGATATTTCCATTCAGTGAGATTTAATGGCGGAAATGTCTGTTCAGTCTCGTTTTATTTTGATTTACATAGGTAATAAAATATTTGTACATACATGCAAAGAGCTGAGTAAGCTGAGATCTGTTTAGTAGACCTACAGTGAAGTGTAATCTCAAAATCATGTCATAAGGCTCGGAACCTTTGCTTGGTTGTTTTACAACTGCAACTTACAGAGTTTCCGTTTTCCATGCGTTAAAGATCCATGAAGGTTGCTTTGGCTTTGGATTACATTCAGTCAATCCACAGAAACTTATGATCTAATTCCTTAAAACTTTTTTAAGCCCGAAAAGCTTTCCGAGGGCTAATGAATGTTCGCTACAAGACATATACATTGCGCGATTTTTATTTTCATGTTATTTTTCATTTTAATTATTTCTTTTAGTAGTTTCCTTCTACATGTAAAATTATTTCATATCAAGTATTGCTATCAATTTATTAATTAACTGTTTGTAGCATTATACAGTATGCTATAACCTTACTTCTGAAATAGCAGCACAGTTTAATTAACGGCGATACTTCTATGATTTTCAGAGGAAAGTTTCTGAAGTTTATACAAACTAGCGAATTTTTTCTGCAAATAGTTATCTTAACTACTAACTTGTAGTTGATGCTGTGTATATTCCTTTTTGACAATTGATTTAGAAGATCTTTCTCTATCATGCAGGCGGGTAAATAAATAGTATGTATGTGGAATGTAAGAAGATTAAAGTTTAGCTTTTCACTTCCCGTTCTGATTTCATCTGGCAGCAATATGATGCCCTAAAAGTCGAATAGAAGTTAGTGGTGGTCTTATGTCTTTTGGCGACCCTTTCTAGTCATTCCACTGCTTTCAGTTTACCAACCAGGACAAGGATAATGTCAATAATGGCCAAAAGTATGATTTTGTAGAAAGGTACTTTCTGCACTCTTCAGTAGACTTTTACGAAATAGAAAGCGAGTGAAACTCTTCCTTAAGGATGAGTGCTGATAGAAATCACAAATTCAGCCTCATTGAATGCAATGTGAAATAGAAATCCGAAACAATAGAAAGGCC
>JABASD010000891.1:0-54075 GCA_019776165.1 Pogonognathellus flavescens | reverse complement strand
GTCCTGTGTCTGAACGAAAAATTTGATTTTAATCCGTGCATTGTCGGAACAGCCTCTTTTTGGTTATTTAATACACTAAACAGAACAGCCTCTTT
The DNA here is from genome assembly GCA_019776165.1 of Pogonognathellus flavescens. NCBI lineage: Eukaryota > Metazoa > Arthropoda > Collembola > Entomobryomorpha > Tomoceridae > Pogonognathellus > Pogonognathellus flavescens. The sequence continues at coordinate 53,980 of JABASD010000891.1, read as the reverse complement.
TTGAGAAACAAGATACTCTTGGAATGCGTACATCTAATCGGAAGTGTGTGTATTATGATTATTAAGAAGGCGTAGTATTAAGATTGTAAATTGTAGTAGTAGTAGTAGTTTATAGTAATACAGTTCTTGTATTATCTGTAGAAATAAGTTCTTGGAGCAATGTAATTGTAGAGGCTGTCTGCATGCGTCTGACAAAAACAGGTACGACAAACAGAACGTGGAAGTGTTTTCAAGCAGTTTGTTAAACAACCTTTGCAAGATTTTTCTATTTCTGCAACCTTATGTAATGTTTCTATTGTTGTCACAAGAAAGTTCTTGAGTTCACTATTCTTGTCATGTAATGGTGCTACTGCTAAGTATTACGGATATAGTAAAGAGATGTTCTACACAAATGTTAATGCGTATATAGTTCCTATTTTGAATTTCTATACAACTCGACAACAAGACTTTTTTGTTCTTTTGTGCGAACAGATTCTCATTCACAGATGCTGTACATGTTGTGTCGTGTCACAGAATTATATGCGGTGCGTATACTATTCGCAGATTGTATTGATATTTATCTCAGATTACAAATCACATTGTCACTCGCTTAGCATCTTTTGCAAGACTTGATTATGTATTTTAATATAACATTATTTTATGTATTTACAATTTAAATATTATACTCATGTGTCAGAGTTGAATACTTACAGTACGCACTATATCATGCCTATATATATACCATCTTGCATTTTTTGCCTTATCAAATTAAAATTGGCAAGGACTGATAAAATCGACTTGAAATACAATGCACTGATGTGACAACGAAGCTGACATTCTTGGAATACATGATACATTATATGATTATGAAATAGATCCTATTATCCTATATACCTATTTAGTAGTCTTGCTATTAGAGCGCATACATTAAAGTATGTGTACGTTATTCCTCGTGTACAGTTATACGATATACCTACTTACTTTATTATGTCTTTAGGATGCACATGTGCCAGGTATGTGTTATATATTATGTGAGCCTAGTTGACATAGGTGATATATGGATTTGATTACGCAACTTTAAGAAACGCCCGCCCATATTACACATTGCTGTTGATATGGAATATCATAGTCGCTTCGTCGTTCGATGGAGGTATTTGAGTTTTTACGAGCTGGTGTGATATTTCTAAGACTGTAATTTATTCACAACTGCCAAAGCTGCCTAAATGCACATTCGTAAATGTCCCATCAATAGTTATTAGATGGCGATATGCGAGATTTTATGTCGGAGGTTGATATGTATATTATCCAGTGAACTAATGTCACTAGCCTCGTTAACGGTAATGAGCAATATGTAAATGTCGTCGCTTCACTCGATCAATGACCGACTGAACTTTATCAAACATCTGCAAAGAAATTCTAAAAAATTCGCATAAAGATCGACCGTGTACGATTAGGTTACATGTAACACGCTTACTACTACTTCAATGAACACCAAATTAGTTTTATCTATGCCCATGTGCAATGCACTTCTTTTTATAAGTATGTTTATAGTACTGTGCATTCTTGTAAAAACAATAGCTGTGCTTTTATAATGCATATCTTCTCTATTGTTTTTTATATATGTCCTGTGTACATTTTATGATTATCATACGATCACAAAGTTGTTAGGCTGTCTGCAAATATTGACATGACATTTTCTCTTGTTAGGAAAAATACGGTCCTTTTGCCCTTTTACTAGTACTTGCCATGAAATAAAATATGTATCAACGTTTTTTAAGGTTACGGTGTGCCATAAGTAATACCATAAGAATGAATATTAAATTCTGAATGATGCTTACCAGAATTTTTGTTTTTGTTTCAGTTCGATTATGGATTGCCTGATCATACCACTTCAGGAGAGATTAGAAGAATGGAAGAAGACAACTACAATATTAGACAAGGAACACGCTAAGGGTAAGAACAAATAATATACCTATACATTTTGTATATAAATACTATACTACATGTGCAGGTAGAGTATCTCTGTATTTTCATCCCATGTAAAGCTGTTTGAAGTAAAGGATGCTACATGGACTAACACTACACGTGTATTGGCATAACAGTATTGGAATTGCATGGTTCTTTCAAAACAAATAAACGTGAGTAAGAGAGAACTCCGTGCAAAGCTCGCTTTTTTGTATTTCGTATGGATACCGTGTACTTCGATCGATGGAACGTGAAATTTAATCCACATACATGGAAAGTTATCTTGTGTCTCGTGTTACTCGCGTAGTATGGTTAGGACTGGGAGACTTGGAGACTGAGACTTTACTTTTGGACAAGTCTAGACTGATTTTGTCTCGATTTCGCTTTTGTTATTTTTGTACTTATATCGATACAATTCGCAATTGCAATCTGCGTTTATTTTTATTATTTGTGCAAAGCACGTTATCTTTTGTCTACTATAATTACTTTTATGTTTATATTATTATTTATATATAAACCCAATCCAACAATTTATAGGTATATGAGTTCTATAATATTATATTTTGCATCAACTCAATTGAAAGCTTGAAGGCAACACTGTTTGTTATTTGAGTGATAAAACATAAAAGCAAAAACATTTTGTTTTTTCTTTCGCAATACTCGATTGAAGTTATAATAGTCCCGGTTTTATTTTCTGCGCAGCGGAAGACATTATTGTAACTGTTATGATAGAATTTTGCTGAACTGATTGAATACTTCTTTGATCCTGTTCTACTATATCGCATCTGGTAAACATTAAAGGGCAGAGCATACCCATAAAAACAAAAAAGATTGGCTCATATACATTCTTAGCTATAATAAGCCGTGCGTGCAAGACCTTAATGTTATGGTTGTTGTGAGCTATACATACGGCTATAAGTAAGTAGAAGTACTACCTTGTTCAACCAGTTTTTACTACACGAATTTATTTATTAGCTACGCTGTGCTCTTCTTTCTACTACTAGTAACACCATGCAATATTACAATCTATGGAAATAAATGCAAAAAGCTAGGAATAAGTAAATACTTCAGATTTGATTCATTCAGAAGCACTCGCCATTCATGCGTTAACCGTTCGAGTAGAAATCATTCTTTCGCATGATTTGAACAAATTTCTTTCACTTTTTTGCATTTCACCTTTGCAATTCAGCAACAACCCTTTAAATGATTAAACTCAATTTCTAGCTGTTTTACTAGAACATGTAACATAATGTGTGTAGTCCTACGCAAAAACAATGAAGCATGAATTAATGTATTTTTTCAAAATGCTCTGGTGGTACCAGGTGGATGATTTTTTTTAAAGTGAGGTTTGCCCTTCATTGTACCTACGTTTTGTCAAGTGTGATTGGTACAAAGCCTGTGTCTCTCCAACTACAATGACTAGCTTTTATTTAATAGTTCGCACCATGCTGAGAATCATTGTATGCTGTAGGGCGTTTTTAATTTACATTTCGTTTGCTTTTGATTTTGTGTTGATCGAATTTGCTGTCAAAGTACACATGTTTGAAATTGCAGTTATTGAAAAAGGAGAAAGTTCGAATCATGATTGATTGATTTTTGTATCTTTTGAAAAAGATTGATAAGGAGATTGTCTGCATTAAAAATGAATCAATGAATGTCTCATTTAGTCTATATTGTACATTTGTCAGAACAGAATGTTACACTCTATGCTTAACTTCTACTTTCACGGTTATGCCTAAGTGCACTATTGTATAGGACATATACAGAGTGGGTGTCTCTTCATCTTCAACTCTGTAACCTAATACCTATAATAATTTTTAGTAGGTATAATATGTACCTTATGTGTTTGCAATGACATTATAGTTTTTAGGTATATATAAGTTAGAAAAATTGTATATGAAAGTATGATGTCATTTCTTGCAGAGTACAAAAGATCGCGAGCTGAACTGAAGAAGCGGTCGATAGAGACATTGCGGTTACAAAAGAAATTGCGGAAAGGGGGACTCAATAATGGAGGGATGTCGGGTTCATTTTCTGGGACGCTGCCGAGATCTGGAGGAGGAATGGGTAGTGGTATTGGAAGCAGTGGTGAATCTCTCAGTCTCCAAGGTGGAGGAAATAGGGATTTGAACAGAATTTTGGAAGTTGCACTCAGGGATACAAATGAGAAACGCCAAGCATTCGAAGATTCGGAGAAGCAAGCAATTAGAAACGCATTGGTTGAAGAAAGAAGTCGATTCTGTCTCTTCGTTTCGTACCTCAAACCCGTTGTGGTAAGTCCGCCTCTAGATTGCTGATGGCATTTATGTAATGACAACTATACACAGATTTCCACTGTATTAATAAATCTTTTGTCAAAGACACCACAAAAGTATTACTTTGTCATGTACTAAATCAAGATGTCCCTTTGTTCCAGATGTCCCACCCATAAAATGATTGCATTTTTGTTCTCCAAGTATAATAATAAAACGCAGGGAATTCTATATCCTACTCGACAAAATAATTAGGAAGTTTCTCTAGGAAGTGACAGGTCTGTAGGATAAATATTACATATAATATTATATGATGTGTAGCATGTGTCAGTGTGTAGGCGACCGTATGGACATAATCGACAGACAAGTGCAAATCCAACAAGGTTTACCGCAAAAACGAATTTTGAGAATGTCTTTATCGAGCAATTTCCTACGTTTTCCCGACAGCTTCCTTACTTTTCTTATGTTGTGTATATTTATGTAAGCAAGAACTGGGAGTGTGTATCGATAGACTGAAGCAGGTGAAGCCAAGTTAAATAATGCTTGTCAAATAATAGAAGGACGAAGTATACATCAATATATCTGGACTGTTATAGTTCCATTCTATCTGCTGAAATGAGAAATTGCCCAATTTCATTTGTGAGCGTAGCTGTGTGTCTTCTGTGTCTGCCTGTCTGTCTGGAGAGTGTTTTCATTTTTCTTTTCCTTTCGTCTTGGTGTTGTTGACTTTGACATTGACCTCGGCCCGCAGTAAGCGTGTTATTGATTGGCAATGTTGTGAAAAACTTTTCTAATCAAAGCTTCCTCTCTCTCTCTCCTTCTTTTGCACTTACAAAAGTGTTATTCTCGAGAAAATGGCTTTATACTACTGATAGAGCTTTCTTTTATGTTGTATAGAATAGCAATCATGATCTTTGACATATGGTAAATTACCAACTGAACTAGGTTCAACGGTAGAAAAGTTTGCAAATATTTATTATCTTTGTGGAACAAAAGTGTTGTGGAGGGTAGCTTTAATCATGAGGCAATTATGTTGTCTTATCCCATATCTTATCGAAAGTCAGTTAAATTATAAACTCAGAAAATCACTCTTTGTTTATTAGATGTGCTGAGGAAATTGATTAGACATAGCAGTCATTACCATTACCTTTATAGATATATTGTAAACAAAGTTTTGCACTGTACGCTCTACCAATTGCAGCAATAGTTCCCAGGCTAGCTCGTAACAAAAAACAATCAGTTGCAAAGCAAGTAAGTTTAATAATAAAGATAAGACAAATGGGATTTCTTATAGATACAATTACATGTAAGTACAAGTAGAAAAATAACAGTTAAAGTCTAAACACATTGTATACATACATACTCTGTTTTTACCATTCGTCAAAATTTGTAAAAATAATTGCATTAACATGTTTACACAAAAATACAAGCCATTTGCCAAATCCCATCGTTGGTACATGTAAACTAGGTAATTATTTGCAAGACTATGGCTAGGCTATATAATTTGTTAAAGAAACTCTTAAATCACTTACAATTCACATCCTTTTGTGTATGTGGTAATATTAAAGCGCGTTTAAGTATTGAAACTGTACACAGGATGGAGAGGACACTTTATGCTTGTACAGTTTATATCCAGTGTCCTTTTGGGAGTTATACGAGGTTGTTTACACCTTAAAGACTAATTGCGTAACAATAGCAATTTGACTTTTATGCTCCGAGTAGATTTTAATGGCTATGTAAGAAGTTTATGAGCGAGAGTCTCAGAACTTGAGCATAAACTCAAAAGAGATAATAATATTAGGTATATAGCAACTTACAATCAGTGTACGTATATTGTAGTGCTATAGCCAGCATGCAATCATTTTATGAATGCAATTTAGCAGTCGTATTGATGGTAAGTAGTGCAGAACTAACAATAAGCTTCCCACAACCGAGATCTGTGTCGCTGATATAGCGAATACTGCTTTGGCATGTATTTTGTTCGAAATGATACAAAACTGGCAAAATATCTTTGGCAAAGTCTGCAATACGGATTTGTTATTATTAATATAAATACTATACACCTCTTATTATAATGCTCTATGCAAACTACGCATTTCGATATGGATATAGTATAGCAAAGGTTTAAAGTGTATGTATTGAGGTATGTGAATTCATTTAATACCATATGAGAGGATATTTGCATTGAATCTGTTCTTCAGATATTTTATGAGCGTTTTAGACAGCGTGAATTGGCAGGATAATGAAATTGGAGCATTTGGTGCTTAAATGTTTGCTGTGTGCATGTGAGAATGTATTTTCACATTCATGGTTTCATTGTGGCTTGAATTTGACTGTAATGTTACATGAATTATTATTATGACTTTATTTATGACATTGCAATACAATTTATAATGTATTTTTTATCGAACAGGATGAAGAAGTTGGGATGCTCTACGAACTACAGCATGTACAAGAAGCAATGCTACAACTGGAAAAACATTCTGTTGACCCATTCTCCTTACCACCCGCGAGCGAACAGGTGTGTTTTTTACCATTTTATTCAATTGATACGCTTTTATTCAACATCATTAATACTCCCACGTTCTTTCCTAACAGAATTGTCAATTGTGTATCCATTTAATTAAAACAGACCAAATTGCCTGGCTTATACGATGACGTAATGCTGCTGGCTGCTATTACACAGAGAAAAGTCAGCTAGGCCTTGCACGAACCACTTTAAGCTAAAATGCTTTTTTCTGATTAATAAAAGGAAAATGTTTGTTCATTTTGATGTCTGAACGTGCAGCAGTTGGAATTGTTTGGCCAAAATAGATTCCGTTGTTACATCGTTTCATGTATTGACGTCATTCTCATTTGCCCTCTGTGAATAAACTCGGTTGGATATTGTGTCTGTACTAATCCGAGTTATTTTGGGACTAATTGTGCATTCACTACGATCAGTACCTACTCAGATTTATTTGTTCAGATTAAATTGACAATTTCACTCTAAACAAACAGTGGGTTTACGTTGAGCAATATTAAAGAATAATGAGAACCACTTACTTAATGTTGGTTTTCCAATTAAAACTCGAGCAAGGCAGAAAAAGTTCAGAGATTCATTGTAATTTGGGCTTTATTAAACTAATCAGCCGCTCTGTTGGTTTTTAAGATTACCAAAGCACTCAGAGTCAGAGCTACATTTTATTAAACATTTACCTCGCATGAAGTTTTGTTTTGTGCATGGTGAAGTCCTGTCTGGTCTGACACAATTTAATTGAATGACGAAGAACACGAAATGTAACATTGTTATCGCTATCGTTGTAAAGATGAAATGTATCATGTGTAATTAATGTATTTGGCTTTTACACCAAGTTTTTAAACATTTGCAAGTAGCATGTAGTTTTTGGATATGGTATAATTTCATCTGATCTTACGTGATTTGTATCAGTTTACAATGTACATGTAACTAGATTAGGTATAGGTTTGGTTACTTAAAGCTCAATAATTATTACACTGTCCCTGATGATGTTGGGTTTGAATTAAAATTGATGGTATCACACAGAGCTCAACTGGCTTTTCTGTATCAGAGGAATTGCAGGTTGCAGGCAATGTGCACTCTGTATGTATGTTATGTAGAACTCTGGCCAGCATCATTCGTTCGACCGACCGACCGTACCCATTTCAATCAAAATAGTATAAGGATATTAAACAAAAGCATTCACAGTTTTTGTGTAGGTTGCTGTACTTTTGTCATGTTATGTCAGATGATACAAAAAATAATCGTAAAAAACACAACAGTACACTTACTACAAACAACGCTCTGTTTATGTAACTACACATGCACATGCACAGTTTTTCCGATAAGAACTTTGGTTTTTGTAGGATTTGGATAGAAAGAAAGAAGCAGGTATAGGATTCGCATCATTATATATTTATAGACTACACTCTATAGGTTAGGTATAATACTTTATAATGTAATGATGTTACAGTATAAACTATGGAAAATGTACGTACAACACACACGCTACAGGAGAGCAGATGTGAATGTTTGTATCTACCTACGCCTAGATGCTTGTCTTGTTGTGTTTGTGTTATTGTAAATAGTATCACAGTACGAACTTGCGTACATACGTAAATGGAGGTCATGCTTTATTGACCTGACACAATGTGAGTTATCTCCATTTTGTCTTCTCTACTTACCTCGGACTTAAATACACAGCCAGCATGTATATCAGCATACGTCTAGTCTCGTATGATATGAAATAAATTTATGAAAGCATTTTTGTGCCTGTGTTCTCTGAACTCTCTTCAATATAGGATATGATGATATTATTATGTGATCTAATAAAGAATGAACTGGTCGAGAGTATTGTTAGCCTTAGTAGTAGTACCTATGTATTGGCGTGCACGTTACATGCATAAAATGTTGGTTGGAGCGGAAAGCTTTATTATTATTCTTCTGACATTTGTTTGGCTTAACCAATGGTTTTACTCGGCCATTATTTACGAATGAAAATGTAATTGTAGAATTAGGTACGTCCATACAACACACAAACAACAGGCCAGATATTTACTCAATGAATGATAGAATTTATTTAGCTGTGTATAAGTAGGATGTATTTAAAGAGTTAGTACTGTACCTATATGCAGTACTAAAAAGCTTAGAATATTTACAACAAAGTAATAATACTGTTCATTCTGTATGTATGCGAAATGCAAACTTTATTATGGATAGATGTAAGTGCAGTAGGATATGCTTAGCTTTTCCATTGTAGTTTTATATTTATATGCATACAATTCTTATACATGTTATAAAATTTATTATAAAATACATTGAAAATATTATAACATGCATATGAGTGTAGTGGTGGTGCTATAATTGGGATTTCTGTTCTGATTTCATAAATTCTTCTATAGAATACAGGCGAAGTATTAAAACTGATTGTGAGTACGCAGAATGCATGGAGGGAGTGTACTTTGAGTATAATGGACTTGGACACCATTTGGGTTTGACTTGGTATTTATTTGTGCTTCACAAACGGTGATAGGAAGTTCCGGTGGACTGAATTATGATTTCGATGTGCTGTGCTGATAGCAAAATATACAGAGTATGTAGTAGTAAACTTGTAAGATATGAGATAATACGCAACGGGTAGCCACAGCCAGTCTCTCAGTTTCACATTATAAATTGTAAGTTGCACCAAATGAGTTTTAGCAATAATGGAATGGGCTTTAGCTTTTATGTAATGGCTAAAACTTTTCTACAAGCTGCTCCTACTACTAGTCTGAAATTTTATATGTTCTTTTGAGAGTATTCTGACCAAGTAGATAGAGTTTAATCTGATGCCTGAGACGCTGCTGATAAACTGGGTGGTTGAAACGAAAGTTAATGCATTTTAGTGATACTGGAGTGTAGGTCCTTATTGAGAGTTCCTTAATGTTCCTAAATAATGATCTTTCGTTTTGGCATTTACTAAAATATAAGTTGGACGTTAGCCTTTCAGGAAAGCAATGAAAATGATTTAAGGGTGGGATTACTATTTCCTAGTTCGTTGCTTTTGCTTGTTTCGTTGATTTGGTGAAATTGAACTATTGCACTGATGTGATTAACGATGCCATTTCAAATGAGTCGTGTAGAATCAATTTGTGAATATTACAATTATGCTAGGTAGTTTAGAAGAAATAAACGTTGGGCACTCAGCCTCACGTTTGTCAAATTCTACAGAAGTACGTACGGTTTGCGAAGAGAATCTTAAGTTTATTATCGCAAAAGAAGATCTTATTGTACAAATGCTGACTTTAAACAAGCTAAGCGAGAAACTAATGTCTTCTTGTCTAGTTTAAGTGTTCGTAAAACCTGTATGATTACTTTAAAGCAAAGCTGTGTACGAATACACAGTAAATAAATCATTCGCTTCCTAGTCATCCAAATAAGGAGCAGAATGTTGAGTTATGGGCAGATGAGATGCATCTATAAAATGCGTATTTCTAATACCTTACTCTGATTGCAAGTGCATATTGCACAGAACAGAAGACTGCGTGTGAAGAATTCCTATTGATTTGGTAAAGAACCGTAAAAATGGGGCTTGCCTTTTGTTATAATGCGAGTTGCTTCAATTACATTTATTTTACAGGGAGGAACGCAATAGAATCGTAATAATTTAAAAGGAATGGAAACGGGAGTATTTTTATTGATGTTTTTAAGGGTGTAAGGTGAAAGAGCATGAAACGTGTGTTTAATTTAATGTGTGTGTGTTTGTTTATTTAGGTGATAGCCGACTTGAAGGGTTCATGTGACAGTGGAGCCTGGAGCTTCCAAACACCACCAAGCAGTCCGAGTTCATTGGGTTCAAGAAAGTCCAGTATGTGCAGTATTTCTTCAGCTAATAGCTCTTCCAGTGGTTCCGCACATTCGCCTTCACACAATGTCCATCATCGTACCATTCATCATCCGGTAAGAAAATAAAAGCCAACCACTTCGCCTATTCACTCACGCTGTAACATTTTATGCGCCACTGTTGTTTGTTAACCGACAAAAAATCTTTCGACAGACACTATTATAAAAGAGGTTGCTGAGTCTAAAGGAAACCTCAAATGCCAAGAAAAAAATTAACAGTCCAAAGCTTATTCACAACTACCTTTTGCATTTTGGCGAAACCAGCAGGTTTCAGTTTTACTCTATTGAAAAACAAACAAATGATAAAAAAGTCAGTCATGTCAAAGGAAACCAGAATTTATCTCTTGTTATAATATTAAAGACTGGCTACTAATAATAATGTATGCATGAAGTCTACATGAAGTCTTTTGTTAGTCTGTGTACAATTAGATGTGGTCATTATTATAAGAAAAGCGTCTCTGCTTCTAAGAAAGCCATTTTATTGCTTATCATAATTGTATATATGTATTTAGACTGAATTTGTGTGTGTCTTTGGGTTTGGCACGGTCTTCATTTAAAATTTTATTGGTAACCTCGCATGAACGCTTTGTGTTGCAAAGTTATTAAAGAAGGTGATTGCATTCCACGACTCATTATAGTTAATGCATTCCTCGTGTGTCGATGTTGGTCGAGCTGTTAATAAAATAATAATGCATGCTTAATGATTGTTTGCTTGCTAATTTTAAATTCGTGTCACATTACATTTGCATTCAAGTAATAAGGAATATGCTTTATTGAAGAACACATGCGGTGGGCTTTTTTACACGGTGTTCCACTGCCATTAACCATGGTTCTATTTACTACCTACAATCTGTTTTCATTTCTTGCGTGTTCTGTTACATACGTCAGCATCTGATAAATATCATTATTATCTTGCACAATGCATCTGATATTTATTTTCTCTCTTCTTGAATAATTCACATCTCAGTGCCTGTTGCTGTATTCTAGTATTACAACCTGAGAGAGAGAGGAATACTATACCTATGTAGATCTTGCGGTTGCAACTTTAGTTTGACATTGATTTCGAAGGTACCACTTTAATGGAGGTTAAAATAGCCCTCATCTGTGTTGTTGTAAATATGTGGGTGTGACCGTAGTCTACAAAAACTTAATATGTTGTCACGGTTTATTGTAGTAGAACTCACATTACTTACTACTCCCTCTATCCTACATTCTATACTTTCAAATCTCAAAAGCAGTAAAAAATTTGACAGACATCAACTTTATATCTTATCAAGTCACCTTTTGTTGTTCCTTGTTTTCTGATCTTTCTGGATATATTATTTTGTTATATTTTCATCAGTAAGACATGTGAACCTAGTTCCAGTCATTGTCATACATGTAAATGTTTTACTCTGGATATAGGGTGGCATAGAAAAACAGTTGAAATCGCTGCTAGCTCACAAATGTAATAATAAAGCATAGTCCAAATATTGAAACGCATACAACATTTGCATAAAAGTCTGTATACATAGCTACGGCAGATTTAACAGAAGATTGTTTGTCTATAGTCTATAGTCTTATTTTATTATTAGTATGGCCAACAACGTCACGTTAAAGCTAAGGAAAATAATAGTAGGAGTATCTTTACGCGTTTATATGTATAGAGACATTTGGAATGGAATTTTATGTTCATTTATTGTCAAAGTATGGCATAGCACAACAAACTACCTATTTTGTTGAATATTTTTTGTCGTGTGATTTTTTATAGTTTCCATATAACTTAGCATAAGCTAGAACGTTGCTGCATTTGCTCATGCAGCGAGAAATTACAGTGTGTCACATTGCATGGAATTTTGTAGAGCGTTTGGCTTGACATTGCATTAAATGCATTAGGTTGACGAAAGCTGGAGATAAATAGGCAGAGGAGTTATAATGAATTGAAAATTGTAATTGCGAGCTATAATGACAATAAGGTATATGTAAGGTTGGTAGTTAGCATTATTATAGGTGCTGCGAGCATTATGTGACTTTGCATTCCTTTTATTGTTTCAACAGAGCAATTCCTTTCCTTTCAAACTCACATGCACATCAGACATGTTGAATAATTCAGCTATTTCAGCATCCGATGTTCCCAACAACAATAATGTCTGAATAGGAGACTGCAGTGTTTTTGTTGGCTGCTTTCATGTCTATCTTTGGATTAGTACACAGACAGGGCATATTAGTGGATCTACACCTTATGCATACTTAAAGGACAACTTGACTGCGATCATTTACATTTTATCTACAAAATGCATTCATGATACTGTCTTTAGTTAGCTTACACATAAACACTGCAGTTATAGTCTTCGTATACCTAAATAGTTATTCCTAACTGCGTGTCATACTTACTAAAGACGGAGGTTATACGCATTTCGCTAAATAAAGAATATATCTGTACTATTACTACATAGTAGATTTATATTTCATTCGTACTTATATAGGTACCTATATATACTGATAAAACAGCAGCAGCAGAAGACCTGAGATAACATTAACAAAGATTAACATTGTAAATTATAATTCTGTGTAGTATTTGTATACGTGTGGTGCGTTTGTAGAATACGCGGAGTGAGTGAGACGGCATTCGTAGACTTGCTGGAGTGAGTGGTGTTCTGTGTCTGTGTTATGATTATGCTTTAAATATTACACAGCATGATGTGTCAAAGAGTTGCATTGTATGTTTGCTGACTTTGAGTTTGTGTGTGTCGACTGTGTTTGGGCTGTGTAAAATCAAATGGGTGAATGAATGAATGACATGGAAGGAAAGAGAGCCGACTCCTTCAAGAGCCCACAGGACTCTGAACTTGTAAATAATAGTTTCTAGGTATGCAATATACATTTGGGCTTTGTCTCGGATTGTGTTTCATGTGTCTACGATAGCGAGTGTGCCTTTTGATTTGAGATATGAGTAGGAGATAGAGTTTAACATTGAGAAACACGACTAATTTCAACTAGTTTCAGAACTTTCCTTCTTGATTGCATTTGAATTGAATCGAATTCGGTTGTGAGAACTTGAATTGTTTGACATGCCCTTGTCAAACTGTTTGTGTGATGTTTACAGCCATTTCGTTACTTTATAATGTACATCATGTAGGTAGTTGTATTATGTCTGTGTTATTGTCTGTCTAACAATAACTAACTCAGCTGAAAATAACTTTGATTTAGATTACCATGCAGCTTTGATCTTAATATATTTATGATCGTGTACAGAGTGTAATGTGCACTTCCATGTGATGACATGATACCACGAGGGGGTTTCCTTTCAATGCGATGTATGTATATTTACAAACAAGAGAAATATGAATTGTATTATTTGTATGCGAAGGAGTTTGGATATAAATGAACTTAGCGAAGTATAATGATTGATACGTAACCAAAATTATTGCGCCATGTAGATAAATGAAAGTGACAAGGAACGAAAGAGCGAGAGTAATGGTGGATGATGCAAAAGTTTTGAATGAAGTGCAAATGGGAAAATGTATTGTGTATATATATTTGGGTGATAAAAGCTTAAGTGTGAAGTGAGATATATAGGGAAACTTGGTTTTCCCTGCTTTAGACAAAAGAATTTGTTTGTTTTTTGCAAAATTCCTTTGTGTACGCTTGTGGAATGTCGGAAATGTGTTAGTGTGCTGTGTGATGGTATTTAATTTTCTATACACTTAATTTTTGTCGTTTTTCGCTTAAACTTTGTCTGCTATGTGTTGAAAACTTTATGTTTATTATTTTGTTTGCATTACTACGTATTATTTGATGTATGTTCTTGTTTCGACTTTTGCCTAAGTTTTGTTTTTTGTTGTTGTTTTCATTTGGGTCCTTGTTTTAGCCTATGACATGTCATCCAACGGGTACTTTAAGATACTCCAGCGTTTCCTCTCAAGATTCTGGTTTTATGTCACAAGATGCGCTCTTCTCGCGTATGCCAACGCCTTTTTACGATCATCGTCAGGTATCACATGCACATTTTGTTTCTGTTTTGCGTTTTATTATTTTTCGTGTTGTTTGCTATATCTCGCAAAGTATTAATTGTAGCCTGCTGTTTTAATTAAGTTATTTTCATTGCATGCCGGTGCTATTCTATTGATAATAAACCGTGTTTTAATTGTGGGGGAAATGGGAAGTCCGCTGCTGCATATAGAGTATAGAAATACCTACATGTTTGTTTAAACTTGAAATGGATATATTCGTATTCTATTTGTGCACGTGTGCTTTTTGTGTTTAATGACTCGTGTAGTAATCGATGTAGCTTGATATGTAAATGGACGGTTCCAGTTTCTACTAATCTGGACTGCGAGTTGGTAGTTAATTTTTACGTGAATTTGGGACTACTACAGTCGAATACTGTGTATGTGTGAACTTATTGTGAGCGGAGAACGCTACTGTTTGTTGTACACGCTAATCTATAGTTTTTGTGACTTTGACTTGGTTTTATAGTAGTGTATAAAATAAAACTAAAACTGAAGTTGATTTTCATTCCGAGAACCGACACAAACACAAGTGAAAGCAGCCGCCGGTTATTGCCTCCAAGTATTTTCTATCAGGTAGCCGAATCTCATTAAACTACGTAGATTACTTCCTGTCAATGAAGTGGGATGGAACTTGACAGGTTTCACTACTCTCTTTCAATGCCATTTCATTCTATCTGTACTAAGAACTATGCTGGCTAATGCTAATAGTAAATACCTTTGCTCTTACATGCAGGGAGCCATAATAATACCCTAAAATATCCATAGCTCTGCTAATATTATGTATTCTGGATTTTAATTGTAAATTAGTACAAGGAAATATAGATTCGAATTTTGTTTTTAAAATACATATAATATGTACATTATGTAAGTATCGAAAAGTTTTTCGTATCAGGTTATCTACTCCCTGTACTGTAAAATATTTTCCAGAGTGTTATACTAATTGAAAGTACTTGTATTTTTGTAGGCAGACTTATATGATAAAAGTAGCATAGGATTGTTCACGTATATTTATCAGTACCTACTTAGGTTTATATTTTAGAGAAAAAAACTTGTCATCACAAGCTCATAGTAATGCTGAAGGTTATAGTAATTCTATTACCGGGGTTTTTATTTCTCAGGAAGTGTTTTACTGCGAGGGAGGGTGGATGAACAGAAGGTAAAGGCGAGAAGAGAAACTCAAAGACCTTTGCGTTGTGTTTATGTGTATATTGTAGGACACAACAAGAAGACACAGTTTCATATCAAGTCAAAGTCAGATTGTTCTTCTGAATGTTGATATGAGTTTTTTGTGGTGTGACTCGAGTCTGCTTGTTACTGTCTATTTCCGTCGATGTCACTCAAAGTTATTTTATCAGTGAGAAAAGCACAGGGCGGTGAGAGTACGGGCTTAAGAGGGGAAAATACAAAAAGTAGAATCAAGTGGAGTGAAGTGAAGAAGATACTTGAGAGGCAGAGGCAAGTCTTCCGTCATAGAACCAATCTGGTGTAAAGATAAGAGTCTCATGGATATAATATTGTACTTAGTAAGGACTAAGGAGGTAGTATGCTTGAATAAAATGAGGCATGGCAAAAAGAAAGTCATTATTTATTATTAGAAATGAAAAGAATGGCAGTGTATAAAGTAAATACGTCTCAGAGAGCATACAAGTCAATCCTTCTTTTCTTAGCTAACAATAATAAGGACACTGAATATTAAAGACAACTTTGTTAGGAGTGGATGTGAAGGGTTTGGGGTACTAAGCATAAAAATATTCTTCTAAAGAAAATCCATAAAAGTTCATTCTCGCATCACGGGAAGATAATAATTCTATGTAGAGCTAATACACACAGTTCTAGGAATACATACAGCGCGGAATAATTATATTATCTTCTTAGACAGACTGAGACTTTGGAAACTATGTCATGTTGTCTATTCATCCGGAAGAGTGAAATGTAAAGATCCTATTTAGTTAAAGATATACTGGGGGATGGTTTTATGGAGTTTTCTACTATAATAATAATAATATAAGCTATGTTGGAACTAGGAAGGAAAAAATGTGCTGAAAAACTTATTTTTGTGTCATGTCGGCTTTGTTTGTAGTGTATACTGCACAGAGTGCCTATATTATATGAATAGATGTGTGTAGTTGTAAAAAGAAAGGGGAAAAGCTCAAAGATATTTCGTAGCAAAATTACATGTTAAGCAAGAAAGGTCTCAGCCGATAAGGATTAGATTGAGATGGAATGGGAACTTTGTGGTGGTTGGTTTGTTGGTGAAGCTTTTATCTTTGTCAGCCTTCATTGATTGTTGCGGCTGACAAAATTGTTCATTCATACAAGGAGAAACTTTGGGGTTGCAAGTTGCAAGATAAAAATATATTTTAACCTGTAATTAATGATACAGTTGTCTTATTTGGACTTACGGGTGAATATATGTGACGATGGCAGTTCGCTTTATGTAATTAAGACTTTCTCTGCGGTAGGTTGGAGATTACCAAAGTTCTCATGTTTCTCTGTGAGGTTTTCCTGTTGAATAAACTTGACGCACCTCAAGTACCATCGTCGTCGTATCGTATGTAGGCATTATTATTTCCCGAGTCCTATATGGAAATACGAGAAGATAACAATCTGTTGAGTGAGAAACGAAAATAGCCTTTGTTGTGGGCTTTTAGTTTTGTTCTTGTTTTATCCCACTTTTATATTATTATTATTATTATTATTTATTTTCGATTAAAAGGCCACGAGTTGTAATATCTAGGCTAGAGAAGAGAACTCTAACGTCGGTAGTGAAATACGAGAAGATAACAATCTGTTGAGTGAGAAACGAAAATAGCCTTTGTTGTGGGCTTTTAGTTTTGTTCTTGTTTTATCCCACTTTTATATTATGAAAACATCTTAATTTCGCAATATAATTACATCATCATTTCATTAGATGTGGGCAAACATGTAATATTTTTCCTTTTAATTATATTGTCGTATAAAGAACATTAACAAGTACCTATAGCTCCTGCAAATAGTTTGTGAACTTTCAGGGACTGTTAGTAGACAGAATATTATGCCAGATGGTAAAGAAAGGAACATTAAATGGATGTGCGTGGAATACAATGAAATGAGACGGAATGCAGTTTTGGAAAGACGAGGCTGTGAAAATATGCAGTAGAATTCATTGTAGTCTAGACAAGTACTAATGCAATGAATATAAGCCGTGTGCATGCACCAATCTATGTAAATTGAGTGCATTGAATGTCTATTGCTGGTTTTATGGTCGTTTCCTGCTACTTTCTATGCTCTTCTACGATTACCTACTGCAGAATTTTATGTGTTGTGAGGACAGGAACTGTTAACATTAAAGTAGTCTACCACCGGCATTTAACAATGTTTTGACTGTATATGGAAGAATTTCGGATGGTTCCTTTTGAAACGAAAACTTCCAATTCATTATTTAATGTTATTTAGGCTTTTATGCGAATGAATGTAAAAATAACCGCTTGGTTACATGCCCTACTCCACTCTGCTCCTGTGACTGTGTGCTGCAGAGGATTGGATTTGAAGTGCCATGCGGCATGAATAGTTTCACTAACACGTTTCTTGTGTAGTTACATTTTATGAGCGTCTTTTATGAGAAAGTACCTCACTGTTTTCTCGTTGTCTATTTTCAGGGAGGAAATCAATCGGAAGGAAGCAACACGAGCTCCACAGCCAGCAGTAATTCAAGTACCCCTTCGTCGCCATATCCGCCTGGCTCAATTCCTACCACAAATGCCACGTGGCCTAATATTCAAGACTCCATTCAGTTCGAAAGGGCTGCCTGTGCTATAATGAATGAACGACCCCATACCATTTCCTCATGTAAGAATCTACTAAAAGTCTCCTCTTATTTGTTTACTGCCACTGGACCATTTACAGTTATTGCCACAGTTCGGGTTACACTTAAACTTCTATCCCATTTTCAATTTTACGTTTGTCACAATTTGCACAATTCATTGCCCTATTCTTCCGGTTTCCGATTTCATTGTGCTACTCAGTTTCTCAGTCCAGTTTCATTATTTACCTCGCATAGGGCTCATACATGCATATACATATTTTGTAATTGAAACGATTCATTTTGGGTAATTTGTTACTATTTTGCCACGCACGGAAGGTATAGCACAGATTTCTTCGTATTTAGTGTGCATGTTTTAGTAATTGGGGTTATTTCGTAATGGGAAATTGAAATTGACGAAATACGGCGAAAAGGGCAGAAGAATGTTTAGGCAGATCTGGTAATGACAGATTTTACATCATGCTACACCATACATTATAATTCCATTGCACAACAAACGAAACTCTTGATCGTCTACGACCGACTGTCTTTCTTGTGTAAGTGCAAGTCATTCATCATTTTGGGTGTGATGGGCAAATGTTGTCGTTGCATTACTTGCCATTCGTTCTACTCAACGTACAAAGTACACCGCTCAACGTGTACACTCAGAACATTCCGTGCCAACCACTGCTGCTTTACTACTTCATTGGAATTGCAGGTTCACTCACTCACAACAGCAGACACATCTCCTTATGACTTTTTGAGTCTTATAAATGTCTTTAGCGGCTGATGCAGATTTAGTTCAGTTTATAAAATGCTAATACACGTTTTCATGTGCGATGTATATAGTAGAGCTTGCACAAAGCAATGATGTTGGATGAAGCATGTGTGTGTGTGCTAAAGCGCTAATGTTCACTTTCACGTATGTCTTGTCGTGTCTGTTGTCTGAAGTGAGTTTGATATGCCAACTATAAACTCTAAACTGAATGTAGATTAGACAGGAGAACGAGATTTTATTTCGTTGCATCTGTAGTTCGTATAACTCTAGTTTCATCTTTGTCAACATTCACTGCGTCTCCTTTTGTAGATTTCCATTCAATAGGGAATATATACTACTTTACTACTCCGTGTTGTTTGCTCGCTGCCGCGGTTCGTTGCATTAGCATTAGGTCTCCATTCTCCTCTGGGTGATTTTGTAGAATAATTTTGTTGGAATTGTGAATGAGAATGCAACTACTACTACATTATGTATTTTCTTCACTACTGTACAGCAGATACTATTCTGGTTGTACTGGTATGGTGGTGGTGGGTGAAATAGTTTACACTAGTTTGGTAAGCCACATGTATTGCATATTGTATAATATGATATGATTATAGGAATATAATGCAGTCAACAGAAAATGGGTGGTAGTGAGATGTACTGAAGTATTAAACCGATTGTGACGTAGTTTGTAGACTGGGACTGTGATAGTGATGGATGATGTCGTTTTAGAGTTTGGAAACTTCATGTTGTTGAGCTATGCTAAATATATAGATTTTCTGGTACTTAGAAGAAGGATTGGGGATAAAATCGCTAGGTTTGCAGCAGCAATACAATTGGGAATATAATATTAGAGCCAAGAAGTTAGCTACAGCCAACAGCCAAAAAAGGGCATTGCATGTGGAACTCTTTTGGGAAACTGCAAAAATCAAGTGAATTGTGATAGATGCGTGAAATGGTAATTTGTTATTACCGTGCATCACTTTCCATTCTTTCGTGACTCTTATTTACTGCACATTTTAGAAGAAAAGCATAAAGTATATTTGTTTATGTAGTACGTAGTAAGTTTACTAAAAGCAGCGGAAAGACAGACAAGCGTCTTTCCGCTGCTTTTGTTCCTTTTTAGCCCTAAAGAAGAATACGTTGCTCAAAGAAGAGAATCCTATAAATATCTTATGTGCTTAAGTGATGGTATAACTACAGGCAGGTTTACAGGGAGATTGTCGCTTCTGCAGTGGTGGGTTCTCATTTAGTCACACAAGTTGCGACTACTTTTGTGTTGTGCTCTGTGTGTATCCGAGGAGGAGATATTACTTGGTTGTGAATCAAAGGAAAAGGAGTAGAGAGAGAGAGAGGAAAGGATTTGTGATGAAAATATTTTGCTGTGTAGATGTAATGGGAGTCGTGGGAGCACTGAGAACTAATGAGAATGAAAAGAAGACATGAACTGTTTCAACGATAATTCTGTCTGCTAGTAGATCTGTGTGTTTGTGTGAGGGAAAATGAATGCCTTGTTTTGTTCTTCTGCAAACTATACATAAACCATGTGAACAAAGAGACTTCTCGTCTGGGGTCTGCCTGAAATGTACAGAGATGTAGTACACCGTTAATACCGTAAACCTTAGTGGTCCTATTAAAGCAAAGTTAACTAAGTAAGCACACCGTGTGTGGATTAAGAGTTCTCGCATTATTTGTCTTGTACGCGTATAAGCAGAAAGTGTAATGGCAATGGCAGACTTTGTGTGGCTTTGAATGCATTTCGTCTCTTTTTGTTCGTTGACTTTGACTTTCCAAAGGTCTCAGATTCAATGATGATTGCTACACTGGTTCACATATCTGTGGAAGGGGAATTGCCCATTCGAGTCGCATCAGCTGGGTAGATGACAACTTTATGGAAGACCTTGTATTGAATTTTATTGATCCTACCTTTTCAGTTTTCTTTGGCATTTTTATTGCCTTTTCCGACAAGACTTTGCTCTAAGCTACACGACTATTTTTACGCACATGTGCATGCTTTCCGAGTAAATGTACCAACGAGTTAATAGATAATGTTCGTGGATGAAGAATAGCGTTTCAATCGGTTATTTCACCGAATGGTTTATGGGTTGGAAAGAAAAATGACTCTGCCGCTTCGTCTCTTCTTCCAAGATAGATCAAGATCTTTTATTATTTAGTGTTGATCACCCTTTGTTTCTTTAATACAGTATATAGTGCATTACATACGCACCTCCTCCGGGGAGTGCGTAGGATTTACTAGTAAAAATGCAGAGTGTGATTTTCTTAACTTTGTGTGAAGTCTTAACTAATTATTAAACTTTATTTTCGTTAGCAGCGTACGAGAGAGGACATCAGCGCCCACCCCTAACAGTTTACACCTTCCAGCCACCGGCAGACTCGTCCTCACATCCGGCCAGTCCGACAGCAACTCCTGTTGTAACTCCGATTGTGGAGCCACAGGGCCATAACATGCAAGG
This sequence comes from Pogonognathellus flavescens, assembly GCA_019776165.1. Taxonomy (NCBI): domain Eukaryota; kingdom Metazoa; phylum Arthropoda; class Collembola; order Entomobryomorpha; family Tomoceridae; genus Pogonognathellus; species Pogonognathellus flavescens. The sequence continues at coordinate 32,398 of JABASD010000891.1, read as the reverse complement.
TGAGTAATTTCAGACTTTTCTCATAATTTACGTGTATGTATGTGTATCTCTGTCGCGCCAGAAGATACTGCGTAGCAGTCTCTGTAAATTAGACTCTGGTCAAATATGGTCGACTTGAATCTTGATCCGCTGGCTACAAACAAAAAATTAAAGCGTTAACATCACTTTGACATGGTCGCTAACCAAGTTTCTCTGTATTTTACTCGAATTTACTTGAACGGCTTGATTCGTCAGGTTTGTATTCCATAGTTACTATAAGTAGTCTCCACAATAATGAGGATGGGAAAATTCTCATGTAGAACTCGTTAAGTGGAGAGAGAGAGACAGAGAGACGTTTGTAGTGGAGTTTTCATCCCTGAGCTTTTAGATCGCAACGTACACATAGCCAACGATACTGAAGATGAGTGCTTTTAATACAGGCTTGGTAGTGCTACGTGCTTTTCGATTATACATGGTTTGGTATGTGGCCAGTGATTTAAAGTCGCTTGGGGAAAACTTGGCTCTAAATGGAAGGAAAGACTGAGAGAGAAGCTAGATGTTAGCTAACTGAAGTTGAGTAAACTTTGCTGGAAACCATGTGCGCTATTAGGCGTAAGGCTACTCTTGTGTATTATAAGTATATGTAATTTAGTTAGGTGTGTACAAAAGCAATCCAGCAGCAGCCGTGTGTATATGTTTTACTATTAGCAGACCGTTACTGTAACATAGGCGTTAGAATATATAGGTACCTTCACATAATATTAGTGTTAGTGCTATTACTACGTCTTTCTCAGTGTTTGGCATAGCAAGGCATACAAATAGTTACTTAGACTTAGCCAGAAGGTTCCTTGACTAGGTGTAGTGGTAGTTTATGGCTTAAGACCTGCAATTTGTTAAGTTTAACACAAATGAGTAAAATATGAACGAGAAGTGTTGGACAGTCAGTTGTGTACTAAAACTAAGGTGTACAAGAAGAAGGGAGATAAGTTAGGCTAAATTCATTCAAATGCGACTCAAATGTTGTAAATTTTTCATTAACTGCCATGCTCAGTACTATGTCGTTATCGTTATTGGTAGAAAATATGTCTGGAAGGCATCAGTTTTATGTAGACATGATTTAAAATAATGAGTTATGAATAGAGCAGTTCAATATTAAGAAAAACTGACACCCATCTTCATCTTCTCAATAGATTTTGAGTAACTTTTCCTTTTACAGTAATGATTGCAGTATAGAGCTTGACGATTCGCATGATGCATATTGTAAATAAACACGAGTAAAGAGAGTGAAAGTGTGTATAGAATTGCGTGGATAAGAATTCAATATACGTGTAGTTCTGTGTACTTCTTCATTCATGTCTCTCTTTTAAATGTTTTTAAATTGATGTATTATGTATATGAATGTATTTCTTTGATGAGACTGCGTACGAGGCGTTTTGATAGCTGGCAGTATGTATTTTATTACTTTTATGTGCATTCAGGCTTCTTCTTCTACGGTAGCGTGATCTACGATTTCTCTGGCAGTGTAAAAATATAGAAAGAATTCAAGACAAAGAGTATATAGTAAGTATGTACATACTGTGTCCTATATATAAAGCGAAATGCCTCAAGATAAATGTTGTATAAAAAATGAAACTCGAGCTTGAGTTTTGTCGTCTCTGTGTTGACATTCACAGAATTCAATAACAAGATGTATGACAAAAGATACGTGTGTATGTGTAGGATAAGGATAGGAAACGTGTCTTGAACTTTCAAAGAAAGAAGGAACATACATGAGTCCAATTTTTCTTGTGAGCTTTGTAGGCTTCATGTATGTGGCGCACATACAATATGTAAATATAGCCACTCTCGTGTTCATAGTTATAATGTTAGTTAGGGGTATCAGTTTCTCAAGAGTTACAGTTTCACAGAGAATAGATATTTCCCATCTGTTTATGTTCGTAGACGTCTTTGCAAAAAAAATCACTTTCGTTGCTGAATTGGCAGACACAACAGGAGGGCGTGAGCCAATTTAATCCATGTGATTCTAGTAGAGATAAGGTGGTGCTATTGTGCGAAGAAAAGAAGCTTGGTACTAGATATTGAAAAATTCAACGGAGAAAATGGCATTTTTTCAAAAAGATTGACTGTCGCTTCCTATTGACTTAGCTCTTTGTACGACATTTCAGGCATACCTGTGCTAAGTATATGCCCGTTTTATAAAAGGAAGAAAGATTACTGTATCTTACAACTAAGCAGTAAAAATGCATGGATTTTGCAAAAGCTTAAGTGCTCTGGGTATAAAGAAATTCTTTGTTTTCAATTACAGGAGTGTACCAAACAGCCTCGGAAATCTACGGGATCCTTCGAGGGAAAACTGATGCAAAACCGCCGGTGCCGAAGAGGGGGTCTTCGCTTGAACGCCCTCAATTGACCTCTGGGTCATCCAACAATTCCATTAGTGGAAATGGCACGCCCAAGCCTCTTCCGAAGAATAGCAAAAGCTCTAAAGATCAGAAAAAAGATCAAACGCAGATCAATAATAAAGTCGTGCCCAACTTACCTGATTTCAATCAGTCTTCAGATGATATGAGTAAGTCCCATTTTTCTTGTCTCGTCGTACTTAGAAAATAAAATCGTGCTGTCTGTAGCGAATATACGCAAAACATGTTTCCTTTAGGGATTGCTAATTTTATCTCGAGTACCTACACATAAAGAGATAGACTGCGTTTCTTCCTTGTTGTTATGCTTACTTGTAAAAAGTCAAGTTGTCGCAGTTAAACTTGAATGAACAAATACGTGCGTTTTTTGTGGATTGACTGAAAAGAATATGTGTTGGTTATTATTAAACATTTTAGTGCTTTGTTGTGTGCGACTCTCGTACATTTATTTTTGGCTCGCCCTCTTTAGCGTGCAACGCAATTTTATTATTTTGAGGCCGATCTTCTTCTGGTAGGATTGCAGTGCATTGTAAAACTGACTTGGTTCATATGCCCCTGCTGTTTCAGAGCCCCAACTGTTTCCTAATTGGACTCTTCCTGCGAAGTAATTCAAAAGGCTTATTACTGCAATGCGTATTGAAACCTACTGACAACTTAAAAGATCATCTGTAGTGACTGTGCTGTAGTCACTTTCCCTTTTATGAAACACATGAATGATCTTATTACTACACCGCACTCTGGAAGACTTCACGAGGGTTTGCGTGCACCCACACAAAATAAATACATCATTTTTATAGCACCATCATCGCATGTGGCAAATATCTTTAGTAAAAGTCTCACAGTAAGAAATCTCAATGTACTAAGGCAACTGTGTAACTTAAAATAGAATTTAGAAACTTTGCATATTGAATTGCATTTGTCGTGATGAGTTTTAGTATCTTTGTAAGCATTAATTGCGAACAAATCTGCTGACTAATATTAAATATTTTGAAGTTGTCGAGTGCGATGATTCTCTCACAGTTGAAGTGATCGTGAATCCGGTGAATGTCTCAGTAGGGTGAGAAAAGTTGGAAGATGAATTGATTTGGTGTGAACATATCGCATCTGAAGAAAGAAAAGAGGGGATCACAGGAAGAGGGGAAGTCTTTACGTGCATATCGTGTAATTGTAAACATCACTATGTAGTCGAAGCTAAACCTTTAGAACTTTCATCTCTTTTCATACAATAAGTACAGTCCGATCGCCTCAGAAGTTTAGCGGCTTTTTGTAAGACGTTTTTCTTTGCAGATAAGTACGACTTTTATACGTGCGGCAAGTAATGCCTGTAGTATACCTCCGTGTAATAAAGGAAGCATTGAATTCAGCACTAATGTATAAAATTGTGAACTAGACCTTCTCCAAGTCGTATTCACCGCCATTAAGGAAAGTATTGTAGTACAGACCTGAGATAAATCTCTTCTTGGTCTTCTTTTTGGAGAAAAAAGACGGATTTTGAATTGATACGAAAGACACATTTCCTGTAAGAGCAAATGCCGCAGACCAATCGATTAATTGCATCTAAACAACTGTGACAACCAGTCTCCGACAATACTACAATATATTAGTGTCCGGCTGAAAATTGAGGTTTGACTGGAGAAATATACAGTTCTATGTATGCCATTTGTGTTATTTCAGTGTGGCTTCGTGTAATTTGGTGTTGTTTAGGACAAGGACCGTTGTAATGGTTACTTCTGGTGATCACGAACGATATGCCGTCACCAAAGCTATATCAGTAAAACACAACCTAGGCAAACTTTGTAATAATATGGAGATAGCATTGGTAGTCGCAGCGGTGGTGGTTGCGTTAAGGGTTGTTGGTGCATGGCCTTACAAGCAGTAACTTTTACTTATCCGTAGATCTTTTATTACAATATTTCGATAATGCGTCTTCATTCTCTTTGCTGTATAAATCCATCTATAAAATACGACTTGTATATCACTCCTTGTGCTTCTGGCACGGAATTATGATGCTGTTACTGTATTGCATTGCGTATATTTGTAACCATATGTACACTACGCTTGCTAAAGCATATACTTTTCTTATCGTTTTAGTAAACGTGTGTGCCATGCCTTATAGTAGTAGTGGTGGTGGTGGTGGAGTTGTAGTGTATTATCTTCCATCAGGATGAGTGTAATGCGTATATGTCATGCCTATCAGGTTTAGTACTTTGTCGAGTATCGACTAGTCCCGTTTTCCTGTCCTCTCAAGACTCAAGCCAAAGTAATGTGAGTCCTTAGAGTTTTCTTCTTGGATATTCGCCAACGTTGCTAAAAGTCTTAAGTTCAAGCTTCTGTGTCTGTGTGAATGTGTGTGTGGTAATGTTCTTTTCGTGGAACTCTATGTGTGTGTGTGTATTTCTATCTACGTACGTACTTGAATTGAGTAGAGTCGCCTGTGTAAGTATATAATATTATGTTCTGTGGTATACTTATTACATATGCATCTCCTCCCATCCTCTCGATCCTGCAATGTCCTGTTAAAGGTTCTTCTCGTTCCCAAACCTCTCAAGTCTGAACTCTGTATCTTTCGTCTCTGCGATCGTATTAATGAATGACGGCAAATTGAACTCTTCTTGACGGCTCTTGTTTTTTATGGTTGTAGATGGATCTTCTGTCACTTCCTTAATGTGCGCCCGCTCTTTGTTATGTCCTAATCATCATTATTCTCTTGTATTCCCGGCTGATGTGATGGCTTGTGACATTTTTAGAGTTGAGAACCACTGCAGTTAATGTACAGGGCGTAGTTTGCCTCGTGAAGTTTAAATGTAATTACATTGTAATAACTTTCTTAACTGAGACACTAATCAACGTACTTATTGCTAAATAAGTCTCTTACAATAATTATGTGAACGAGAAAGTTTAATTTTGCTCTGAGTGGCTGAGAGGATTAAGGTGGTACTTGTTATTTTGAAGTAGTATGGTACTTCTTGGGATTTTGGACACTGCTGAGAGTTGTGCCTTTGTTATCAGGTTTTCTTAAGATGAGGGTCGAAGCGTAATTTAAATGTGATATCCTGCACAGAATTATTATTTCTCTATAATTTCTGTTGGAGTGGATTGGTGTGTATTGTTCCACTGCATTCTTCTTCTTAGCCCAATCTAAATTGCATAATCGATAGGTCGTTGATGGAATAGCTTAGCCAGCGTAAGTCGTTTAAATCGTTTCGTTCGTTCATATTCATAATCGCTTTCTCTGTCATGGCAAATGGGGTTGCTTAGCTTATTGTTAGATGATTTTCTAAGGAAAATGTGAAGTGGGCAGATTGCATCGTCGAGATTTTCATTGTGACAGAGAATAAATGGAAATCCTGATGGTTTTCTATGCAGCAGACAACAGGGTGAGCATAAAGTAAAATGTACTATGTTTAGTTCTGCGAAGAAACGGAGAATGTTATGATGGAGATATAAAAGAGAGGTTGCAGGGAAGTGAAGGACGTGCTTGTAGTATGTGATGATGTGAGAGAAGGAAATCCGGTCTTAAATCGAGAAAACAGCTCCTGCTTTTGTACGGCTGCAATGGGTTGAACGTAGTTTTAATGAGAGACCCTAAATATAATGATGGAATTAAGGAAATTTCATGGTGTACTAAATCCTCTTGGCACTACTCAAGTTCAAGTTCGACAAGTTATCCTCTCCGACATAATAGTTAGTAGTTGATACGCTGTACTAATTATTTCAGTTCAGTTCTGTACATCAAGTAGAATCAGAACTTCAGGGAGTAGATAATAATGGTAAGGTAGAAGTAGAACTGTCTGAGTTGTAGAAATTAATAGTTGATGCGCTTAATGGTGATTTTGAACTTGAAAATGTGGATCAAATTACACAGACTTTACTTTCAGACGTACTGTCCTACAGCTACCTGTTATTACGGTGCAAATGTCTAGCGTCTGATAGATCCAGTATTTTATACTAAATGAGCTCGTTTGTTTTTCTTTTGCGTAATTGTCATAAGAAACTCAGAGAGAATATCAAATTTTCTATTTGTAAGGCAATAGACCTAAAAGGGATCTGGGTTTTTGTGCGGATGACGTTATATAAAACGATAATGGCTTCTGTCGTATCTTCTGCCTTTATTTGAAACTACAATGGCAACAATTCTTCTTATTCAGATAGGTTTTACCAAGCAGTAGCATAGTATGAGCATTAACGTCCACTTTTACAGCTCTGGCAACTTATACATTACCAAACTCAAGGTTTTATCTTCCACAGTCAATAACTCCTCGGTCTTATTGGAATGGCGTATTATGTCTCTGTACATTATTATAAAATATCAAACTCTTCTGCGACATTCGTACCCTTAATGGCTTCGGCTATTTGGCTAGTGACTTTTTTAGTTTTTCCCAATTCGTACTTGTTCATCTTCCATTACAGTTCTTTTTACTTCATCGACAGAACGTAATGAAAAGTAGTTGATATGAAAAAAGACATACCTATATATCACAGATATCACATATGGAAAGATATAAATAATGTCGTGTGCTTAAATTACATTCTGTATATAGAGATGATTCTATACTGCGACTTTTTTAGATTCTGTAGATAAAAGACTGAAGTCGGAGTCCAGAGTCCATTTGGGCAGCGAAATGAAATGCCAAAGTGAAAAATGTGGCAAGGGTATAATATATGAATTCCAGTATAAAAGAAAAGTAGTAAATTGTTATAGTCATCTTGCATTATTTCTCCATGTGTTATTGTCAACTTTTTCGCATGTCTTATTATGGCTCTGACAAGACAGGTTTTTTAGGCTAGAACTGCCTAAGCACTTTAAGAAGGTGATAGAAGGCTAAATGAGCGTTGAATACCAGAATCGATTCTCTACTAATATTCCACGTTAGCGTTATAGCTCTATATCCAGAAAAATAAAGATAAGGAGCGAAGGACGAATTCCTTTTTCGGATTTCGGTGGACTGTATAGCTTTGTGGCTTTGTGCTATGTGCGATTGTATGTTATAGGGCACATTACCTGGACTATTCAGCCAAGTTGAGCCCATTCATTCAAACAACAGTTGATTTGACAGCACGTTTTTATTATCATTGTAGTCAAATCATCCAGTTCCATTCATTTGAATCCATACTAGACTAGTTGACTGGAAGTATTTATTGCAATGGGAGACTGGCAGGTTTTTTATAGGCGAGTGCATTTGTGTCTTAATGATGTAAAGTGTTTTTCAGTATATTATTTGACCGCTCAAGGTAATTTACTGTTTGGTTAAGTCACCTTGATGAGAGCTACTACTATTTCTACTGTTACCAAATGTGATTGTTTATTTATGGGGCATTCAGATTGATAGACAGGAGCTACATGCCTTGGCCAAAATAGCAGCAGTAGGCGACGAACGTCACTCAAGATACAATTCCTCTGTGAGTTTTGCTGTTTTATAGAATACCTATGCCATTACTGCTGATTCAAACTTGTTTTATGAATGTCACCCTGTGGGGTTTTAGTATCGATTTGTTGAAAGCTTTTTATTACGTGTGGAGATCCAATTTCCTCTTGATTTAGTATTCAGAGGGTTAATCGAATAATAATGTTAAGTAGTACTCTTTGGAATCGGAATTTGAATTAAAAAGGCTGTCTGCGCCAATTACGCCAAATTAGGTTTTCCTTAATGAGTATTCAAAATGTTGCTTTACGATGGGAATGCATGGTCGTAGTCTCCGAATGGGTGTACTCATTTTGAATGTGAATTTGGAAATAATGTTTCAGAATAAATCTGAAATGATGAAAAAAGAGGTTGGACTCGTTCTTTCGTAACCCGTCCTTGGTTTCTTTTATTATTTCAACTATTCGGGAAATGTTTAGGAATTCATTCTTATAAGTTGAATGAAACTTTTTTCGTCTGATACACTTACAGCAAATTAATAGTAGCCAAGTTACTCGCGGAAGGATTATGTTGGTTGAATACATAGCAGAGAAAAGTTTTGCAACGACAACTGCTGGGTAGATATGAAAATCCTACTGGGAGATGAGAATTCGTAGCATTCCAGTTCGGTTTGAAGTTCGAACCCAAGAAGTTAATAAGAAATGTGTATAAGCTTCCTCTGCACTTTTGCGTCTCAATATTGAAAGACTTTTCATGGAATTGCATTTCTTAGCTAATTTTTGCTATAATTGCTCCTACAGCACGAGTTGCTTCTTCGTGGTTTGTTTTAACTACTTCAACTTTTCCACGATTGTCCTTCACGGACGAAGTAATATATATTCTTGGTGAAAAGGTAATTTCTTACCAACACTTAAAGTAAAGTCTGTGGTAACATAAAAAGACAGATGTGGAACTGGATTTTTTGTGCAGTCTTCTCGTTTTATGAATTATTAAGGTAGACAAACTTGGTTTATTTACATTTCCCCAGTAATTTGCTTGAAATGTTCTTGTAATAATCTTCTGAGCACCACATGTGGTCATGTGTGAATGAATAATTGGAGAGCTGATGACATAATTGCAATTCCCTTTTATATACTGCAGGAAGTAGACCGAATCGTAACTTACTGTGATGCAATTATCTGAGGTGGCAGACTGTAAGTAGATTCAGTCGAATTTGTTGTACGTGCTTTCATGTTTAAATGCTACAACAAATGATTTATAACTTTTATTCAGTATACAAAACCCGTAGCATAATTTCAGTTTCGCAGCCAGAACTTTTACTTTTTGGAGTTTCAGCACCAGAAATTGGATCATTAAAGTTTTTTCAGTTCTTTTTTGTAGTCACATCATTGTGAAAATGTAAATGCCAGAATTTAAGTCGTTCTTTCTTAAACTCTACTAATAGAACGATTACTACAAAATAGATGATAATTTTGCTAGTAACGATGTTCTACATGTGTAACTGATTGTAGTGAAAGTAGGGCATGTTCTTGCTGTAGTTGTACGAAATTGGAAATAACTTGGGAATTGTTATGTGAATTCTGAACAGAAAATTATTCAGGTATACTGCATGTTTACTCCAATGTATATTAGACAAATGACTTCTATATGTATTGATAGTAGGAGGATTTACATGTAATGGGTTTTGTGTGTTTGTTGTGCTTTCCCGACAAGGGAAGGGACTAATGATTGAAAAAAGATGTAGATGTGGAAGATTGTTGGATATGGAGTGATGGTTTGATTGATATATATGTACTGATGATTATGTTGGTTCTTTGATGTTTTACAGTCGTTCCACAACCGGTGTATGTCAACATGCATGAGCTGAACCAAATGGCTTCCGCTAAGATGCAGCGTCAAGCAGAACTGGATCTCCCTCCGCCTCCTCCAGAATTAATGACTCCACCAACCACCAAGGTAATGTCAAGTCAAGCAAATTGAACTCTTTCACTGTTTGCTCTTGCTTAGAAAATGTTAACACGGGACCACGATACAAGTGTGACAAGCAGAAACTGTCGGATCTAAATCCTGAGTTACATTCTGTGTTCTGTAATAGCAAATGAGATGAGTGAAATTGCCTTACAGAGCTGCCACTGCCACTACTCCACTACGTCTTCAAAGCAACCAACCTTATGTGAAATGAAATGGCTTTCTTTATAGTAGTCGAGTAAGAAAAGGAAGAAATTCCCGGCGACCAGCATTCATCCTGAATATAAATGCCGTATTGATGCTGATACTACGTGTGTACGTTGTACGTGCACCTGCATAACTAAAAATCTTAGAAAGTGTTCGGTCATTTCTTTCAAAGTACCACAAACTCTGTCAGTAGTTTTGCTTCTTCGTTATTTCTTGTCCTTTTTAGCACAGAAATCTTTACTGTGTTATGAGGTTGAAGAAATGAATGCCTGTAAATAGCAGAGAGATAGTTTGAACCAAGTTAATAACTTTATATAATAGGCAATGGTATTATATGGCACATATAGTAAAAGATATGCCATGTAGCATTTTATCCAAAGATAAAACTCATCGTGGTGTCGCATACTGTGGTATAATAAGCGTAATGTCATTTCACGTTTGTCCTATTACAGTGGCATTCGTGAGTCTTGTATTATTAGTGGAATGTAAAAAAGAATCATTGTACAGAGCATTAAAGAATTTCGTTCGTTACACTGTGTAGGTTCACCCAGAAGCGTATCGTCGTCGTATCCTTAACCAAAATGCTCACTGAGAAAAAAATATTCAAGCAGTTGTATACGAAATGAAAGCATAAAGTAGTTTAACGAGGAGTAGGGCGAGAGTTTAAGAGAGATTCTACCTTATAGTAACGAAATTGTGTTTCTCTAAACAATCTCAGTAGTGTTTGTAATTTTAAAAGAACATTATATTATGTATACGCAGTAGTAAAAGTAAGCGTAGAGAGTCTGTGATAAGAGACATCATTAAATGTGTGGAAGTCGTAGGCGACAAAGATGCCCGTGCTGCCCAAACGAGATTTAACTCCATCAAGAGAACAACAAGCCGAATCTTGTAATTGAATCGGTCTCATTTCGTTTGTCTGTGTGAGTGGAGCTCCTCGCTCTGTCTTCTCTGATTTTCTATTGTAGCTGACGAGCTCATTTCGAGATTATTTCTTCCGTTCTATTTCCCTGAATGTTGTTTGTTGCATTTAAGTCTGGAATTGTGTTGTATTAACCGTGTAAGAGGTTTCTATCATGTGTATACACTTGCTCTCTTCATTCACGTTGCATTATCCCCTATCTCTCTGTTCCATGCACAACAAGATAAAATAATCGTGTGCGTCTTTGCTTATGTACACTGCCTATTTATTTACAACCATGCTATATGTACTGTTTACTGTAACATGCCCACTTGAAGAAGAACACTTTAAGGAAAAGATACTCTTTGTCTGGATGGGTTGCTGAAAGTATCATTTACGATGTTTTCGCCTGTTATTTATAATTCAATGAATTAAATTAGAACTTCGAACGAGAATTCTTTTGCTTCTGAATTCTAATCGGTTTTCACCGACTCTATGTGAAATCCTTTCGGTGTGGTGGTAGTTTGAGAGATAAAACGCTCATTAAACGCCAGTTTTGAAACTAAAATATTACGTTTCTCAAGAGGAAGGAAGACAAATCGCTAGTTGACAGACTTGGAGGGGCAAGACGCATTGTACCATTGTAAAGGTCTATATAAAGATATTATTATGCATTTGCAAGTCAAATTACTCTTGGTCTGGGTTGTTTGGACTATTTAATACAGACAGAGTATGCATATCCACAACAGTTAGTCAGGAAATGCATTATAATGCTAAAGGAGGAATGTAAATGGAGAAAAATTTCTAAACGTTGAATTGCTCGTGTTTGCACTGTAAAAAATACAAGGAATTTGTGTTATTGTATTTTAATGTTAATGGTTTCGTCCCCGTGTGGCATTCTATTGTAATCCAACAACATCTATTTACTCTGCATATACTTCACAATCCAGCAATTTGGGATTGCATGGTAGTGTGTGCTTAGCAGTATATTAATAATTACGGTTGAATTGCATATGTTACTTGCATGTCTGCATTTACCTACATGTGAGTATTTTTTATACCGTCTGCGTCTGTATCAATAGTGGTTCTTAAGAGCAGTGTGTTCTGTTTGCTGTGCCGATCTATGCGATGCTAAAGGAGGAAATAAATCAAATCGAATCACGGAACACTACACAATCGGAGACGTGCATAACAGATGCATTATTAAGTACGATACTTTATGCGAATGGGCTGTGTGTCCGTCTGTCTGATTTACACACCACAACTCGAGAACGGTTTGAGATAATGACGTCAAACTTGGTACACGTATTCAACTGGTCATTAGGAAGATTAACTTCGAAGATGGGGTCAATCGGTCCACTCTTTCATAAACTTTGATGTTAAACAATGTTTGCATACAGCTCAAATGCAAATTGCATCCTAAACACTGATGAAATTATATGCATCCTATTTATGTTCGAAAGTGAAGGTCGTCAACTTTTGAATTTGAAGACCGCAAATGTTTGAATAATTTTCTGATACATGTTGACACTGCTACTATCACAATTGACATGTTGACATCATAGTTAATGTTACCGTGTCAAAGTTCATTCCGATACTTCTTTTTACCTTGCAAATGGTTTATTTTTTGTGTGTGCACAGTTTTAGTGTGAAATACCAAATATATCATTGATAGGAATAGGATGATGGGTAAAATTGTTAGGTACCATACGGTTTGCTGTGGTATATAGGTAGAGTTAATGTAGTTACAGAGTACCTAGAGTACCTACCAATGAGAACTTCAATCTGCTTTTATTTAGGCATGGACATTTTTTTTATTTCCTTAGCAGGGTAAAAATCGTAATGAATGAATGAATGATTGAGGCTTAAAGTTTTATAGCGACGGAGAGGAGTCTCCAGTCTAGTCACACAAAGTATTGTTTCCATGTGGAGGATTGTTTTGTTTTCATGGCATGTCGCATGCATGGTGGGCGTTTCGTATGTGTCTACTATGCTGCGGATATTAGAGTGTTGTGTATATTTAGAGTAATACTTTTGTAGTAGGTGGCTTATAAGGAAAAGAATGAAAGTAAAGGTCATCCCATTCAGTCTGGAAACATTTTTAGAGGCAGCAATTCGTTTCCACTCCTATGTACTGTCCAGAATGTAGCTGGGCATTTTCATGTGTAGATTGATGGTTGCGAGCTTCAGTTTGGTCAATCAAAATGGGAAACTCTAATAAGATTTTACGATATGAAATTAAATTCCTCTGAACATTTGTAGGCACATACATTTATGCGTTTTATAGCTACCTAAAGCGAAAATTGTAAACAGTTAATATTTAGAATTTTCCTTTGTGACAAAGAAAGGCGTTTGGTATGCAAATATTATATGTATGTGGATTAAGGCACTCATTGATGGCAGTGAAGGTGAATTTGAATATCATCCAATAAATTAAGCGTATAAGAAACATGCAGTTTCTTTCTATACACTCTAATCAGTTTTCAGAGTAATGAATTCGTGTTCTTTGAATAAATCAAATTTACACTTTCACACCCTTCAGGAAATCGATATGGTTATTACCTCCAGATTAGATTGTTATACACAACTTATTAGTCTAGCTTAATACTTCTTGCACGTTTTCCAATTTGTATGTGTGTTAAGCTTCAAGCACCTTGCAGTGCACTTAAGTATACTTCTATTCAAATGAATGTGGTTGGACATTTTTACTTGATGAAAGCAATAATCGTAAATAAATTAATACAGTCGTAAAAATTATTTTATGTGTAGCATTTTTGATTTGGTCGGTACTTAATCCCTTTGTACGCTTCTTTTTTATGCACAAATTCATTTATGTTATGTGCACCGACGCTGTTTTTGGCTTTGGTTCTTAATAAAAATCATTATGTGGTAAGTTAATCTTAATGTAACCTGATACATTGACTTTCATGACTGCACTGGGTGTATCGATTTCCCTTTCCATATATGGACAATTAATTCCAACCTGGAATACCTTGTTTCTGTATAAATAGTTTTACATCGGGTAAATTCTGAAGTCGTACACAAGGTCACAAGGTTACTGAGTTAGTATCCATCCCCTTTTATTAATATACATACATAGTGAGATTCTAGTTATGTTTTATATGACGCAATCACGGCATCATTGGTATTCTTTATGTTAGTAAAAGTAGACAATGTGATTACTCACATTTACTGGTAATAATTATTGCTGATACCATTTAGGGTTTTTGTAGGTGTTACATGCAGACTTTGATTTATATTAAACTGGCTGGTCACATACAAGTTTGTGTAGTAGGTACATACAATGAGGCGGTGCAGTAATAAATATGCAAAGCATGCTGTAATTCTGTAATATTTCATTAATGAGTAAAATTACAAGCGTTTCATTCTTTTGCAGGGACTGCGCAGATTAAAATGTTCTAAAATACTCACTGGAGCGACAAGAATTGCTTAGTATTCGTAGAATGTACCCCCAATTTATTCTAATGAAACCGAACTTCCAAAAGAAGATAAAATGTAGAACATTTCCGCCAGTTTAGTTCACTGTGTCACAATTGTAATTGCATTCCTTGACGAAAAACTTCCTTTCTGTATTCCCACTTGGGGTTTAAAATGTAGAATATACATGGTTGTTGTATTTCCAATTTTGCTTTAAATTAGGCTGTCAAGCTGCCTGTAATCGTTAGCTGTAAATCAGGATTTTAGGTCAAGGCAAGGCAAATGTAACAGAGAGGATCAAATATTCAGGAGTTGATTGTTATTTGCCTTGTTCACTTCACACTCCTCCTAATAAATCAGTTCATGTATAAATGTAGACTGCATTAGTAAAGGAAAATATATTGCGTCGAATATATTTTAACATAATATATTATGTATGTATGCACCTAATGGAAAAAAATGTTCGTACAAGTGTTGATTAGAATTTCAGGAGAATTGCTTCAATATTCATTGATTGTTCTTTCTTCTACTACTCCCTTTCTAATCTATGAGCCTGTTTAGTAATGTACGTGGAAATATTATCAGCACATGCGTTTTTGCCACAAACGCTGCCATAAAATTGTGTGGTACGTCTGCAAATACAAATAGGCAAGTTGTTTCTCTCTGTCTGATCTCTAGTAGTTCCAGACATAACAGTTACGGAAATAAACAGAACCTTTATGCTGCTTTTAGAGCACTTTACGGTATCAATTGAATGTTTAGTACTTTGTGACAGTTCCTTCGGGTAGCAACAACAACTAGGTAGTAGTGGGAGACATTCTACCTTTGTTAAAGTCTATCTTATTACCTCTTGTGTACAATTAGTTTCTTCATTTACATTTTCATTATTTTCTATACCTTTTTTACAAAATAAAGGTACTTTGCTACAATCTACTGATCTTTGCAAGAAGCTGATGAGGAAATTGATGAATTGTTGCAATTCGTATTGGCTAATCGGCATTTAGTTTAGTATGGGCGTGTGTTGTAAGCTGAGACTGATAATTTATCAATGTAAAATAGAAGTGGTGCACCCATTGATAACTCCTAATGCTAATGAAGCTCTTCCAAATTACCACATGCTTATATGCACCTGTTTACTGCTGCTTGAACATGAAAACCCATGTTCGTACATTTGTACTTTTATGAATGGTCTTCTGGATGTCTGAATTCAAATGTGTATGTTGTAAAGACTCGTTTAAACAATAGAGCAGGAGTGCATAAGCTTTAAAGTACTTCGAGGATTATTTGTAAGTTGTAGAATTGTAGTTAAGCCACAATTAAAGTTATTTATGTGTTATGTAATGTATAATGCAGTACCCTACAGAGTAAGGCATAACAGCAGTGTTGAATTACTTGTTCTGTATGGCACAAATAGATGCATGATTTATTTGTCTACTACATGGAGCTTAATTGTATTTGTTCTTAAGTGTTCTCTGTCTTGTTCTGTCGTTGCATGTAAGTACAGTTGTACAGAAGCAGCAAGTGTCTGTCAGTAGTTTATTACTTCCAGTGCAGTGTCCTCCTATCTGTGTGTACGTAGTGTACTAGTTTTGTACGCAACAGTCAGTCGTAAATTGTAAGTTCGAAATTTAAGTTAGTGTTGTATGATAGGCAGTAGTATTTTATTTAACATGCTTTTAACATTTAAGTGCATGGACTGAGCAAGCTATTTGTAAAACTAGCAAAGAGCAGTATAATCGTTGTAGTGCAGTGGATCGTGAGCAAGTCCGAGTAATTCAAGGCGGGATGCATTGCAGATGAACCAGGCAGATGCACTGTTTCTTTTCGTTCAGTCATGCTTTAATTTATTATTATTATAGAATAATGAAGCAACATTAAATGCGATAGAATTGAATTCATCCTTCCTGTCTGTTACATACATGTACCTATACAGTGAGGATTCTCTTCTTATATAAAGCTGTTGAATTTTGTATAGCTGTGAAATAGCGGGTGCCCTACAGTACATAGAATAAAGAACAACTCTACACTATGTCCAAGTACAATAAAGATACAAATACTGACACTAAGTCCGTACACAAACTACAAATAGCAATGTAGTCGTGAGGAAAGGAGGAGAAAAATAATTGGTATTGTTTGTTGCTTTTTGTTACGTTTAGTTTCAGAGAGTGTCGTTATTCTTATATCTCTCGTATCGTACATGCATCTGTATGCACAACAAACAGATACCTCTCGTACGTAGTTGTATTTTATTGTATTATTAACACTATAATGTAATGTGTGAGGAAGATGAAGGATGCGGATGTTCTGTGCCATTATGCTTGGCTTGGCTAACTGCTCATTGTGTGTATTACATAAACTTTTGTCTTTTCTAGAAATAAATTCAGACCATTTGTTTTCTATCTGATAGAATATAATGGACGAACGTGTGTGTGTAGTCTAGATAGTGTTTGTATGTATACAGAGAGAGGGATATATACTGTGTGTGTATATGATGATTGTGTGTGTGTTATAGTGAGGGTGGATGATGATGGTTGGATGGGTTTGGGTCTCGTCACATGAACAGTGCTACTACTACTGCCACTACTGCACTGACAGACAACATCAGGCAGGCCAATGAACTGGGCTGATAAATAATCTGTTGGTGTTATGTTGGGTTAGATTGGATTGGATGCAAGGGCTGGTCAATTAGCTACATCCACGTTGTTATTATTATGACTACTACCATTATTATTGTTTGAAGCTGATTACAGGAGGATGTAAAAAATGATGAGGGGTTGCTCTGTGCATGAACAAGATGTGCTAGTGCTCTTTTCGTTTCCTTCGCTTACGCAACAGGGTTTTATCTTATTTTATCGTTTGTTGTGTGTTCACTGTTGGTTTTATTACTGATAGGTTCGAATTGTTTGAAGTTTACAAGCTTTTCAAATTCGTAGGCAGGTTTTTTTACATAAGGGTGGAAACGAACTGTATACACAGTAGCTGAATACATTATGCAATGATCTGTTGAATATTCCTATATTATGAATATTATTAGCATTTTTCTTCGTGGGTTTGGTTTCATAATAAGTTTTGTGGTAAAATAAATGTGGAATGCCAAACAGGAAGACAAGAGGAACTTAGGAAAGGTTGGGATTAGGAATAGTAGTTTTTGTACGTTTGTTACGAAATAAAGATGAATGATATGTAATAAGAAATGTTGGATTTGGTGCGTTTGCAGAGTTTTTCTTGGGTGAGTGAGATTCTGGCATGATTTGATGTGGAATCTAGAATCTAGAATCCTGAATTATATTGCGTGGCTTAAACTAGAAGGTCTAAAGTCTACTAAATTGCATACACAGTAGAGAAATGTGGTTGCATTAGCTTATACCTATAGCAGCTTCACGCAATCTCTGTTTTGCACAGTACTTGAATATACATATTGAGAAGAGTACACATGACAGGAAGGAATGCAGCAGTTTGTATATCATTATGTAATATAATATTATAGTAATTCCATTGTGTACACTTTGTATTAGCGATTTCCTTTTTGGAATTTTATATTTCATTGCAGACAGAGAGAGAGAGAGATATGTAGAGAGTAGAGCAGTATGAGTAGTCTTTTTCTCTTGTGTGGGAATTCGTTGAGATAGCTAATAAAAATAGTTTAGCTTGCCGGAATTTCTTTCCGTGAGCGAACTTTAAAAGGCATTATCGGCATATAATATGAGTATTAAATTGGATGTGCTCAATGTGCCAGAAAATTTATTCTATCGGACGCTTCTTATGTGGCTGTGATAACTACTATAAAATATAAGAATCGTTATTGCATCCAAGATATATAGCTTGAATATATTATCATATAAATGTTTCCTATAGTTGCTTCACTATGAATTGTGCAGAACTATTTTTATTGCACAGCGGCAGTTTTACATCCTAAGAGTTAATTAGCTAAGCAATAGTATCTCTCCATTTTCATCCTTCCATTTGCCATTAAGCACTAAAGTACTTGTAAATTTCTTTGTTAGTCTAGTAAAAGATAATATTATTACCATTCTGCATCTGTTATTGCTACTGGTGAGATTGTACCGTTTGTCGCCATAATTATTGTTATGTATGTCTAAACAATAAAGTTTGTAGTTTTATATGCCTTATAATAATAAATGAAGGAATACTGATAGGAACAAGTAGGTTTGCTAATGAGAAACTAGAATATTTTTGACAGGGTTGGTCGGTCAGTCGGCAGAATGTGTTATAGGGACTCAAGTAGCAATTCACTTGTCAATTATTATGATGACGGCGACAATTATGGGTCTTTACTCTCTGCACTGAGAATAATATTCATTAATGGCACTACACATGTTTTATAAAGACTGTACTAGAACTTTGTCACTATTTGTAGTGCCTGAATATTTACGATTCAATATTTCTGATGGTTGAGTGTTGTCTGTTGTGTGTATTTGCAATCTCAGCATTCGCTATAGAAGATCTGCTTGAATGGAGAATTTCATGATTTGTGTTGTGTATATATTTTGTGAGTGAAAATGCCGACGGCAAGTTGTAGATGTTTTATGTTGTGATATGCATATGAGACTGCAACAAGCCTTGCGGCTGTGCGATGCGAATAGTCCTCATTGGAATAGATTCGGGAATTGTCTAGTCTACATAAAGTTATAATGAGGATGCGAGATTGTAATTGCCCAAATTATTCAAGAGAAGAATTTGTAATTTGCATTCACTACAGTCTGCTGCCTCTCATGTCATTAGTGCGTTTTATATCTGCGAAAGTTCTTCTATGTTTTATAACTAATACCTGCCTTCTGTCTACATTTATAATATTAACTTGTACTGTTTGATTTTAAACTAAAAGTATTTCTCATGCCATATTTTATTATATGCGAACATGAACGTGTGTGTAAATAAATTCGCTATGGAAGTCAATAATAATTAATATTTACATCATGCAGCATAGTTATGATATGCAAAAATGTGTGAAATTTTCCTTAACATGATAAAAATCTTAAGTAATGACATGTAACTATACTTAAGCGTAGCATGGGGTGGGAGAAACATTATTTTATTACTTACTAGTAGTAAATAACAATGATGCTACGTAATTTGCATTTAATACTTGTTACGTATCAAAACTAATACTACGTATACGACAATTGCAGAGAAAGGTTATTTTTATTTTTAGCTAATAACAGTCATAAGTGTTAATAACAATACATTAGTATAGTGTACGTACAGAAGACTGCTACAATTTAGATAATAAATGTTCTTCTGGTATTTTATTCAGTTTGAACATTTGTTGTACAAGCGAAAAAGCGTGAAACAACACTTAAGTACTTAGATTGATTACTGAGTGTTTTATTAATGGACTTTTGTTTGTTTAGAACTTCACGAAGAGGAAATTAATCTGTATGAGTATGGCATGAGGAAGTCAGGTTAACGAACATGTCTCTAGCTAAGTAAGTTAAGTGTCTTCACATTAAGTAGAAGTCCCATTGTGCAGGTATCCTACCATCAGGCACACCTTCTATTAGTAATTTGTGGGAATATTATTAGACACGATGCTTTACTATAAAGGTATGCCGTGCTATTATTATTACCATGTATTACAATCACCACCTCGTGTATATTAATTGTGTAGTAAATTATAAAGGCTCATAATTTCATTAATGACACTCAGAGTGATTAACCAATAAATATAATAAACTCTGCGGAAAAATTAACAAGTCATGTCCTGCGACTCAAGTCAGACTCGGCTTACCAGAAGTGTCATACAGACAAAGAAAGGAGCAGTATTTCAAACGTATAGAAATGCAGTTATGATCAATGGTAGTCTTTGACATACAGCAACAAAGCATTGACTAGTATTAAGGATTGTAAGCATTTACTCAGCGTACGAAATGCAATTAATTTGTTTTAAGGAGCTGTTTAAAACTGTTTCTGCCATACACACAAAAGGTTATAGTGGCACGATGGGATGAATACACAAAAACGAATGAAGTTTATGCAAAAAACAGGGATCTAAATATAAAAGCAATACAATTTAATAATTAGAAGACAAATGCTATACAACAAATACGGCTATACGTATGTAAAAAAGAGTAACAGTAAAACGAAGACATTCGTGCCCTATTTATCTACAAACCGCTATAATTTCGAATAGGTGTGCTGTAAGTTCACTTTGCCTCTGTGCCTAGTAGTACTACTACAATGATACAAATACACCTACTACTACAATTCTAGTGACATTAATTCAAGTTCCTTTTACTTCGTGTTAAAAGGTGTGTGTGTTGTAAATTCTAAATTGCATGGTAGACAGACAGGACTTCACACAACCCAGGAAATTATATTTCTTTAGCTATGGCTGTTATATCCTTTTTAAAGGTGGCTCTGAGTGTTGAAGCACTGTGTAAAAACTTGCAAACTTTATCTTACTTATGTGTAGAGCTAAAGCAAAGAAACTGAATTGGCCATTTGTTAGTGTCATACTTAGAATCTTTATGAAAGTGCAATGAGAATTTTTTCCGCACAATTCCCACAATTAATGAAATGTACTCTTGTACGTGGCGCGGTGGTATGGTATCTAAAATACACCGTGAAGGAATCCCGTGAAAATTTAAGCATTTATATGTCATGCATTGTTGTGTTATAATTTATAATTTATTGTTCTTACTAAAGTGTCTAAGCAGGTATAATAAGTAGCAAGCTGATAGTATAATTTCTTTCTGGTGTGGAAAAATATTTTATTTCTGTATTGAAAATAGATTAAAGCTAACGGAACAATTTTATACCATGCCGTGCGTGGTACATTATTCGGCTGACTAAATTTCTGAGAAACCTAGCTGAACGGGATTTCTTGTTCTTATTGGCAATATCACACACGTAGGTAATTGTCCCAGTCTTCTAGTAGAGTGACGGCTTGCATTAATGACATTACAATCGTTTTATATTCCTTCGTGGTATTATAGAACGAATAACAAAGCGAATCTAAATCAAGTTATGTGTCCTAAATATCACATTTAATAATTATAGTCTTACTGCGCATTTTTATATCGTGGTCTTCGTGGTTTGTTTGTTATTCAGAAATAATTATGTGCGCAGATCTGCATATTACCACCAGATAAATGCCATGCATATAGTAGTAGCAGTCTCAGTCTGCACTCTATTAAAGCACGAAATGCATGCATAGGTAATCTACAATAATTATAAAGCCAGCTCCTATTGTGTCTGTAGTTGGAATAATGCAAAGGCTCATTAAATTAATACCGGACTTAAATTAGAGGAGTACTCTTACCATAGCAGATGCTCTACTAAGTAAATGCGCTATGATTTAATTACTCGTACTTATAAATCTCTGCCCCCGTCCAACAAAGTGTACCTACACTTATTCCATAATATAAATTCTAAATATTGGCTTTAATAAAGTGCACAAGCGACTAGATTCATTCTTATACTAATCCATTGTACATCATTAAAGGCCCTGCTTTGAAATTCCCATCTTGTTAGGCATTTGAGTTCCGCACTGATCTGGGTTTAGTATATAAAGTCGGCTGGGTTCATTACCTTACTATTTGCTAATTGCGTCCATAATGAATACACCCATTACTGCGAATAAGCAGACAAAGCTTTGAAGTGCTCTAGGTGTACACTAAAGTATTGATGTACCTAAAATCCAGCGTTTCATTACCTCATTAGCTGCCTCCTGCTATTGCAACGCTTGGAAAATTAGCAACACACAAGGAAGCAAGTCAAGTCTGAAGATTTAGTTCAGTCTGTGCTTGCTGCAGGACTCGGCTAAAGCTTTTGTAATCCATTACAGACAATGGAAATAAGATAAACTGTTTGCTGCTATCCTTCGTCGTTGTTTCACATTTGGATTTGCTCCTGTTCTCTTGTCAATGACGCTGATTAGCTAAGCTGAAGTTAACCTGCGAGAGTGATATTTAAGTCAGCTCTCTTTGCAGGCAGCTTCACATGAAATTGAATTAAATTCAAGTAGCAATGGCAAAACGGGATTTGTAGAGTGCAGAGTGATGTAATAATGGCATAATGGGAAATGATCTATGCTCTACTGTAATCAAATTGTTGTGTACCTCAATACTGTTGCATGGCA
Organism: Pogonognathellus flavescens; assembly: GCA_019776165.1. Classification (NCBI taxonomy): domain Eukaryota; kingdom Metazoa; phylum Arthropoda; class Collembola; order Entomobryomorpha; family Tomoceridae; genus Pogonognathellus; species Pogonognathellus flavescens. The sequence goes on along the minus strand of JABASD010000891.1, from coordinate 10,024 downwards.
TAGCTCTCTCGTCTGGCTGGCTTTTTAGAGAGAAGGAGAAGTTGCTAGACTTGAATTGAATCCAGTCCTACATGTATTATGCAAAAGTCTCTACCTTTCCATAGTTGGATATGCTGAGTTCATGACTATTCTTCTTTCATATTCTAACTGTGCTGAAGTTGTGCACCCAAAAACGGGCGAATTGAATTGAATCATTCAAATCACATCGTTTCATTATAAATTGAATGGGAGGAAATGGAGTAGGTATCTGGCAGTCGTCTAGTAGTGCGTGTAATAATCTCATGGTTGACAAATGTTTGAAAATGTAATTTCTAGTAGCTCAGAGTATTAGTGTAGTTGTAAATAGTAATATTACTTAAGACCAAGTTTTAACATGGGTATTATTCAAGATTGTGTAAGGGGATTTGAATTGAAGGGATTACTAAGTGGAGTAATGAGGTTAGTATTGTATGGATTGATCATTTACACGTTTTGTTGTGTGATTTTGCAGGTGGACGGTTTGGAGCTGAGTAACTTGAAGAGTGAAGGCTCTTTGGCATCGAGCGGCTACGGAAGTCAAAACCAAATCGTGATGTGTGAAGACTCGAACTCTGGCGGCTCTGGCTCCTCCACACTGGAAGGTGAAAATACCCATGACGTTATTGGTAGATTAGCCGTTCGGGATTCAATCCCAATGTCCTCTGAGGAATTCCGTAAGGAGCTTGAGAGTATGATAAATTCTATGGGCTCCTCGGCCACCACCACTTCCACGTCTTTCCGAACAGAATCTCCGGATCATTTCTACGACTTGCCGATTAGGAATTCTAAATTGAATGGACATGTGGTGACGACGACTTTAGGGAACAACAATGTCAATCATTCCCTGCACCACACTAACACGAACAACACCCCGACGAACGACTACGACTACAACCATGCTAGTTTCACAAATGTGAATAATAATGGAGGCGCGAGAACATTTACTTTGCCACATCGTCATCATAGCATGCATTTGAGTTCCACAAGTGCGGCTAACAATTCTGCTTTTGACTTCGCCAGTCTTGGATCTGTTGGCAATGCGAATGCGAACATTTTCTCATCAGCTCCTTCTGAGTCTTCTTGTAGTGCTGAAACTAATTGTAATAATGGGAATGCGACTATCCGTAGTATTCATCACCGTAATTTCATGAGTAACAACCCTCATGTTCCTGTTCTCAATGGACTCCACAATACTAATACCATTTCTCCGCCTAGCACGTACACTAATCACAATCAGGTCCAAATCCAGGTGCAGAGAAATAATAGTCTTCCTCGCCCACACTCCTACGCTGCTCCTAATCACGCCAATTTCATGAAGTACAGGTTGTCCATGGCCAAAAAGAGAGATTTCGTTTAGTCCAAACTTATAATTAGTGCCTATCAGATATAACCCGTCTTTTAAGATAATCATCCATTCTTTCTAATAACAAAATCAATTAGTTCTTTAAAGTCTACCACGTAGATTCGTATAGTAGATGTAGAAGCGTCTAATTTGTATTATATACACAGTACCTTTTTCCTTATGCGTTATGTTACATTTGTATATTGTATCCTACATAATATCATGTTCGAGTTTTTGTACATGGCAATTTTTGTTTTAATATTCCAAATTAAATGTGTTTCCCTGTCATGTTTTTTGGAGAGATGATTTCGTGTAGGATGCGATGAGTGACCCTTTGATGGTAATCTCCGTTCATTCTTCTACTGATGCAAGTTTGTAAGAATTATTGTGAATTTCAGAAAAGGGTTTTCCTATACCTGTTGCAAAAACTGTCGCTGACAGCTACAAAAATGAAAATTATAATAATTAGATTGATTTCTCAATCCTGAAAGAAAAAGAAACATTTAGAAATCATACAATTGTAGTAATACATAGGATTGTGGCTTTAGGAACTTAAGTTTTATTAGGTTTATCTTGTTTGCCTCAGATCTGTTTGTGGGTCATTTTTGTCCATGTTCAGTTTTCGCAGTTACTTTCATACCCCCCGAGGGGAAGTGTTTATGGAAGCAGTAGGTATTTATTATGGATAGAAAATGTGTTTGTTCAGTGAATTGTAACAAATAGTTGTCTCAGGACTGTGAGGACGAAGGTATTTGAGTGTGGAGCGTAGGTAGAGGAAGTTTATGTTATAGGGAATAATAAATTTGAAGCGTTCTTAGCGAGACATTATTGTCTGAGAATGTTCATAAGGCAATATTGCGTACGTATTTAAATTTTGTGGTTGAGTGCTTTGGGTGTGCAGTTAAAGTCGAAACGAGTTCAGAAACGATAAAAGGACACGCACTTAAAGCCTTTCGGTTGTCATATTTTCAGGGTTATGTCATTTGTCTACGACGCTCCTAAGCCCTAAAGTTACTAAACACATCTACAGCGTGCAACTAAACGATGATAGCTATAGCTATACTCCTTATAATATGACTACATTCTATGTCAAGTCCTCTAACGTACTTTACACAGTAGAAGTAGAAGAAAGTAGTCGACTGCTCTGAATATTCTTATTTACGTATTGTGGTGCTCGGAATTTATCCGAAATGTATGGCTTGTGTGTGATGTTGTGGGTAGTTTAGTAAAGTAGAGGCTTTTATTGATACTTTATTGCAATTTTGTCGTGAAATGACGCTCTGCATTCTACCCCTCAGTCCTACCGTTTTAATTTTATAGTCTCTTCCTCCAAAGATATTATACAATATTCAATTTAAACTTAGCTACACCATACATACGGATAAGTTACATACATTTGGAATATGCAAGACTATTCCCAATAATTTAATTAGAGTAAAATTAAATTAGAGTAGAATATGCAGGTGAAATAAATAGGAAATTTATTACTTACTTAGCTTAGCAATACTTACATTATACGTTACATTACATTATAATCAATAGGTAGGTACTACTATGTAAATTATTTCTCTTCTCTTTCGGATTATTTGCTTGTAAATGTGTACGTATGAGAATGGTGTACATTTATCCGGCAGAAACTACATAGATATAAATGATAATATTATAAATCTGCCTTGTATGATATGAAATACAAAAACGACAATCCCGGAATAGTACGAGTATCTACCTACTACCTCTCTTCCTTTTCAGCTTACAATTATGATTAAGTAATTAGTTGCAGTCGCAACTTACCCGTTACTAATTAATTATTATTTACGCGGTAGTCCTCTCCCATAGCAGAGTCAATGTCAGCACTTTAATTTATGTGTTTGTTTTTCATACACGTACATACAATAGTATTAATTTGAATCCTTATTTTGGAATGAATAAAACATATTACCTTTTAGTAGTGATAAATAAATGAATAGTATCGCGTGTAATGTTAATGAAAGAGTGGTAGAATCGCATTATGTGAGACTGTGAGTTGATTTTTAGAAAACAACACTTTTTCAGTTCCATATCATTTACATTTCAAGTTGAAACGTATTAAACGTATGTAAAAGTTTTTAGGATGAGGCTAATAGTAGTGGAACTTTGAATCGTGTATTAATTACTAGAAAGAAAAGTAAAAAAGAAGGTTATGTGAAGCATGAGTGATATTCCTTGTTGAGAATTTACTGAAAGTGAATAGAAGTAAAAGATTGTAATGTAATCTATAAAACTAGTTTATCTTTAGGTGTCTACTATGTGTAAAACTAATCATAATCATGTTTATTCTAATTAATTAAGCTTCGTTTCTGCAAGATCGTGTGTAGGACATTTATAGTACGTAGCAAAATATATTAACAAAAAACCTAACCAATAAAAATTCTGTAATTTTGAAAACAACCCTTTTCTATTTGCTATTTTTTATTTTTTTATATTTTGCATGAGATTTTTTCTCGCAAAACTTTCATTATTATATGCATGCATTGTTGTCACTCTTATTAGACGATAGATTTTAACTGTCTGCATTGCATACGCATTTATTCTGCCATTTGTTTGGATCCATCCGTTGGACTCTGGAATTTTTGCAAAGCATGAAGCTAACGAGATGACGCGATGTCCTGCGTGCCTGCTGGCCTGTTTTTTTGTTTTCGTTGCGAACTGAAATTGAAACTTCTCTAATAACAAATGTAACAAATACACTTTTTTCTTTTCCCATTTATTTTTGCTTTACCACTAATTATGAGTAGCAATTTATTTTTATTTATATGAAATATTTGATTGTGTGTAAGTTTTGATATAATTTTGATGATTTGGAATTATTTTTAATTTGTGTCGATGTTTGTGTGTCGCGAGTGAATGTTAATTTTCCCCATTTGTTTTCTGTTGACAATTTACAGATTTGAGTTACCCTGCTCCTGAGATTTGTTATTGCTTGGACCTGAGTTCCGGGTATTGCACACTACCAAGAAATATCAGACATTTTGGAAATTGTTGTTATGCTCGTGGTCGATCTAGCACACGCACCCGCACCGCACCAGGTATTTACACGGCCTAACAAAGTCTTACCTCACAATGACGTGAGAAAAGTCCTGAAAATTCCAACTAACTCTAAATCCGAATGCCCGGGGAATCAAATTGCACACATAACTAATTTTATTTATAAAATTTAAGTAAAACTAAAGGAATAATCTAACAATTAATCTCTTTTCTAGTATTTGCTATTTAGTTAGAGAAAATAACAAAAAAAAGTTTGCACAAACAGAAATGACTAAAGTTCTGATTTCCTTTGTTTCTACGTTAAACAAGTCGAATAATTCCTTCAAGGGACAAAACATTAAAGAGATCATTTCTTAGATTTGTTTACATTCTGCGTTTAGATGTGAGTTGTTCAGTGAGCATTAGAAAAACTTCGTCAAAGTAGAAAACTAGAAGAACCTTCTGTTGTGGTTAATAAGTAGAGCTAGCAAGGAAAGAAAATGTCCCCGAGTGCCATGAGCTGGATTTATTTTTCGCGAAGCAAGTCCTCCGGAGAAACTTATACAGTTTACGCAATTAGGAAGCAACTCAATATGAAAAGTTTTTGCAAGTTTCTCGCGGGTTTTCCTGGAATTCGAATTTTACATTCCCTTCCGAATAAATTTCCAGAAGAGAAGAATCCTTTCATTATTCTATTACCGCAAGGAAGACACGAGAGTCCTAGTAGAGATAGACTTTTTATTCAGTAGTCACTTCACAGTAAAAGTCAGTTGAGATTTGGTTTGGGTATTGTGTGTGGTGAATAGCAAAGAGATAAAAGACACAAAGTGTATATCACATGCCAAAAAATCAACATGAATGAAAAGCGAAATGGAAGCCATCAAGCTTCAGGAAATGGATTTGAAATGGAGCTAATGAACTCTTACGCACTTACTTAATTTCCGAGCTAAATATAATAACGATTCAAGTTTGTAGTCTCTCTCTCTCTCAACTTTAAATAAATGCGAAGATTAACTTTTTCTTTGTTTACTCTTCCCTTCTAGGCTATCCACTTGGGAGACAGCCAACCTCAGGATCGGGTTCGGGCTCTTCTGCCGGTTCTGCAGCTGGCTCACGAAGGAATTCTTGTGGAAACCAGGAGAAACCACCTCCGCCCGTGCGGAGAAATTCTTCCATTTCCGTTTCACCATCCAGGAATTCTCCAGCTCCACTCTCGCCCTTACAACAGCAACATCATCATAACAATCTAAATGGCCAACTGTCTCACCACCAACAGCAGCAGCAACAACATCAAAATCAACAGCAGCCCATTTACTATCAACCGCAAACACAAATGCAACAAAACTCTTCGCAGAATCACCATCCGCATCATCCACACTCGCACAACAGTCAAAACCAGAACAACGTCGCCCCTCTCCAGAACAATATCAGTCCACCTTTATACATTCAAAATGCAACTTATAATTATAATAGTAGTAACAATTCCACGAATAATTCCAGCTCTTTGTCAAGTTCACAAGGATCGATGGACAGCGGTGAGACGACGCCCCACGCTTCTATGGAACATCTTCCGCCACCACCGGCGTATTTAATGGGTTTAACACCCGAGCAACGGAACAGTGCTAATATAGCTGCTGCACTTATGAATGCTTCGATGGATGAAGATGCTTTGAAGCGAGTCAGTGTAGCTAACACAATCAAAACCCTGACAGAAAAGAATCATCAGCCCGTTAGTCCGAATATGGTAAGAAGGGCGCATTCCATGAGAGAGCCAGGAGCAGAAAATAGTAACAAACATGGAAAAGAGAAAGAAGGTCGACGAAGAGGATCGGGTAGTTTAGAATCTTCTAAGAATCGTGCTAGTTTAATGCAAGTGCTGAATCAAAAACTTGCTCAGCATCAACCCACTTATGGAAATTTGGGGCAACCTTTATCTTCGTCAGTCGTGGCTTCTACTCAACAACATATTCTTCAACAGCAACAACAAATTCAACCAATATATCATCAACAACAACATGCGGTGCAACAGCAGCAGCAGCAGCAGCAACAACAACAACAGCAACATCAGCAACAACCTATTTATCAGCAAGTTTACCAGAATCATCCGAATCAACCGATTTATCAGCAAGTTGTAGCTTCGACGAATAATTCAACGAGTGCAAGTCCTCGACATCCCCGGCGTTTCTCAGAAGAGCTGATTAAAACGACTGCGACATTCGTACAAAATCGAGTGCTTGGAAATAAAACTCCCCCTCCGGCTGTGACATCGAAAGAGATTTTCGTGCAAACGCTGAATGCCAAATTGAGTCAAATGAGGCAAAGTCCACCAACAGAAAGAAAAACGTGCCAGAGTCCAAAAAACAACGGGAGCTTTGCATCCAAACTTGCAGCATCTGTTTCGTCTCATCAGAAAGGAAACAGTGTCGGAGAGATTTCTGCAGCTTTTCGTGTTCGGCAATGGATTTCATCCAAAACGGTTGCGGATCCAGCAGTTGTTCGAGACTCTCTCATGGACCAGATACGACGCGGAACGAAACTGAAGCAAACGCGGACTGTGAATGATCGGTCGGCTCCAAGAATACATTGACAAAACGTGAGCCTCTTGGTTGCAAAATACGAACGAATCTCTGAGACAAAGGCTGGTGTGGGGGATGAAACTCGAAATCTGGAGAGGCCAACGAGGCGAAGAATGACTTTAGCTCCGAATTTTTTTCAGACCTTGTAGATATTCCTTTCCAAATGTTCATAGTGACAAAAAACATGTACAAAAAATCTATAAAAATGCCAATCATCATTATTTACGAATTTACAATGCGTGCAGGGCTCCATTTAGGAGAAATACTTCTCATTCATGTCCACTTTCCATTATGTTAACGAAATTATTTCCAAATGTAAAAGATGTACAATATTATTGTATAGTATGTACAGTGGCATCATTATTCTATTGTATAATTAATGTCTATATAGGAATTACGTTGCTTAAACTTGCTTTGCTGAAGTCCAATCGCCTTTTAGAAAACATATCATCTGGTCGTTCTTGCTTGTATAGAAAAGTTACTGAAACTCCAGGCTTCATTTGCGAAAAGGAAATAATCCCGTCTTTGAATAATGATGAGTACTGACGAGAATCAGGGTTTTAGTCACTCGTCCTGCTGTGGGAAAACTCCTGAAGAGCTATTTACTACAAGTATTCGTTATTTCGTCTGAAGATGGACGAAATTCATCACATTTCTGCCATCACCGTCGTTAGACACACGAAATGCGTATAAATAAGCGGAATATGAAATATTATTATTATGTATTGTAAAAAATAATATTGATGTATCCAATTCAATTCAAGGCTGTGCAAATATCGGATCTACTCCGTGAGAGTAAAGTGTAGACTAGTCTTTTAACGTCATAGAAATATACAAAGATACTTGTGTACGTTTAAATGTGTTCATGCATGCGGAAATCCGGTTGTATTGTATTCAGTGTGTAAAACGATTCCATGGAAAATGTATTGCAAAGGTCATAACTACATGTCTTGTATAACGTGTCCCGAAATGTCAAGCATGCAATAATGAAATATTGTAAAGTTGGCGTGTCTCTTCAGGTCCGCTGTCGTATTACGACTCTTTTTAAGTGTCAAGTTCAAATCAATTACTGAGTAGTTTGCGACATTACTAAAAGAGAAGTATTTGTAAAGGGGCATTTAAATTTTAGCGTGTAAAGAATATAAAAATGTTGATCAAGTATTGCCATGTAAAGTAATTATGTCTGCAGGAGCTCACTTTCGAGTATACAAAGCCAGAAATGATGCAACTACTAAAACTTCAGATAAACATATTATAAAATTAGATGATCAATTTGAACTAGTTCATATCTTAACTGGATACGTACACACAAACACAATAATTACTAATGTTTCTATTTATTATAATATTACCGTACTAAAAACTACATGGCCAAAGCCGAAAGCCATGTCTTGTGCTGTACTACTAAAGTATCTACTACATTCGGTTATAATCGATGATATCCAACTTTTGAAACATGTAAATGTAATTAAGAAAGACGCGTTTGATGTTAAACACTTACTGAACAAAATATAAATACCTGTTTCCTATTTACCAATTTGAATTTCTTTTTTTTCTTTTTTGTGATATTCAATTTACATGTTGATGTAAATAAATAGCAGACGAAGCGTTCTGCTTTTATTGCCATGATTTATATGGTAGTGCTGCTCGTTTAGTAACTAAGTTGGTAAAAATGCAAGTTAATACAGTGGGTACTGTATAGGTATGTGAAGAGATTAAAACAAGTGTGTAATAATTTAATGATAGATTTTAATTAATTTAACTTTACAAAATGAAAGTCATTTCCAGTTTATATTTTACTGGAGACATTATATGTACATAGGAATAGACTACTATAGATAAATTTATTTAGTTGTGTCATGTAAAAAGATTTTCTTAAAACGCTCGACTAAAAACAAGTGAAGTTCTATGTGAAAGCTTTACTTGCAAGAAAATCAGTTAAGTTTTGTATGTAAATATATTTTCTATTTAATGAATATTTTTAGTATGTATTGTATTGTAATAGTAATTATATTCCTTCTTATTAAGGTTTGTAAGTATTTTTCGCTTGCCTATAATAATTGTTGTACTCGTTGAGTAATGAAAGTACAGATTACTACACACATTAATTACTTGTGCAATGAATGTTTGAAGAACTGAAAAGAAGCGTTCGTTGTAGCTTAAAATGAAAGGGTTGAAATATTTTATTGCAATTGTCCACTAATGTACTGCTATCATTATGGAATTTCCGCATTAGAATTTTCAATTGAAGACTGAAGGGAGTCTATGCAATTGTGAGCACAAAAATCTAAATTATTTTCCATGTAAATAGTACAGTTGAGAATATTTCCACGTGTGAAGTAGAACTGCCAACACAGTTGAGATTCGTCTATCATTATTATCCTAATTGATAATAGGAACTCTACTAAGTATAATTTTTATGAGCAAGTGATTTATTTTTATTCTTTTTATGATGATACAACTTGAAAGTATGTAGTAAATTAGGAAAATGAAATATCCAGATACTATAGGTGTTCTTGAAACAATCTCAGGCTTACAAAATCTTGTATTATCCAAAATACAAACACAAACTAATAAATAAATTACATTCGACTCCACACACTCATTGCCTAAATGTTAATCACATAAATTATATAGCCATTTACATGTAGATAACCTTTGGGTAGAGGAGGTATATACAAGTTTCTATAATACTTTTAGTGTTCGTACGTTTAAAATAATTTTCAAAGGATTCATTTACTATAGAAATTGTTTGTATTCACCGTAAGCTTTTTGTTTAAGCACCCTCTTGTTCATGTCAGGTTTACAAAGCGTAATCCAAAGAATTCTGCTCTCGCGTTACTTTAAAAATACACATATTCTATATATACTAGATAAATGATAAATACATACCTACATACAATAATACTACGCAGTTTGTAACAATATTGCCTTTAGGATACGTTCACCATTAATAAACTGTACAATCATACCTGCAAACCCCCCCTCGTGGTAACGAGGTATCGGCAACGGTGGCCGAACGAGGTATCGGAGTTAGTAGGCATTAACTTAGCACAGTTAGTACTTACTGAATCCTTTGAGACCG
>JABASD010000890.1:0-54105 GCA_019776165.1 Pogonognathellus flavescens | reverse complement strand
AATTGTTCAATTGGATCAATAGTTGTACTGTAGAGCACACAGACAGACAGACAGAACAAAAGCACTGTAGCTACAGTACCAGGTTGTAAAGTTTGGTCTGTAGATGGTAGAAGACGTACTATACGTACTAGGTACGTTTTTGCGCACAGATACATAGATAGATAGATAGATAGATACATAGACAGACAGACAAAACAAAAGCATATAGTAGCTTCGCTACTAAATAAAGCAATAAGTTTAGCAGAGAGAAATACTGCGAATGGCTGACTGTTATTATCTGTAGATGTAAAGCATGATATGGAGAGCTTTTGTGTGTACATTATGAAATGATGAGAAGTATGAAAGGAGAAGAATGGTATAGGGACGAAATGAATTGAAAGAAAGTGACATGGGTGAGTATTAAAGAAGGTAGAAAGAGTTTTGAGTTGTTATTGGGAGCGACGTTGAAGAAGCGGAGGTGCGAGGACAGCCCTAGACAATGGAAATAACTGAGGCAGGCAAAGAGAAATAAAAGTGAGGACTGCGAAGAAGAAGAAAGAAAGGACTGGTGTACTTCGTGCACTCGTTACTTGTGCAATGAAATGACTATGAGATGTGTAGAAGTAATAAGAGAGAGACAATGTAAAAGAATATTGGAGACAAGACGTAGAATGTTGGATATAAAAGGCAGGAGCTGTAGGAATTAGCATTGGATGAGTTAGTGACATTATTGGAGTGGATGGAAGGAATATTTTGTGTTGTTCTTGTTGTGAGTTTGTGAGTGTTGTTGCGAGTGTTGTGAGAATGGGATATAAGGAGCAGCTATTAAAGACTAAATGGTGTCGACTGTGGTGCATTGGCTGTTGTGAGTAGGAGATGTGTTGGAGAAGAAGATGCGAGAGATTAGGAGGGAGATGTGTGTTGTGGATGCTGTGAGAAGAAGATGCAGAAGAAGAAGATGCAGAAGAAGAAGAAGAAGAGGCAGAAGAAGAAGAAGAAGAAGAGGAAAGACTTGGGAATGGATTTGAAGGTGGAGGAGCAGCCGATGCGCATTTAGTTTGGAATTCGATATGAAAATGTTTTGGACGGATGGAAAAGAGAAGTAAGTGACTTATAGAATTAGTGCTGTAGTTTGGATTAGAATATGAATTGCTTATTCTCTCTCTCCGTCTTGTCCCACTGTCGCCTTCATCCCAGTCCCCGTATATCCTTCTTCTTCTTCTCTCACTCTCCGCATCCTCCTAGCTCTCACCATCATTCTTCTTTATAATGTCTACTTCGGCCGTGTCTTCTATTGCGTTACAATCTTTATTAGGAAATGTCTTAAATTATTCTCTGTCTCTCTCCGACTCACTCCAATCTCCTTGTGACTTATCCCACCCATTAACTTCGCAGACAGACCTCATACTCATTTTCCTTCCTTCATACACATTTAGCATGCAAATTAACCTTCAGCTAAACAACTCACCATCCGCATCAGGCCCAAATGATCTTCCATCACTAAAAACTAAATTATACCAACAAAAATTCAACTTTGCTCGCCACACTCAAACTCATTCCAGTCTCCATCTTCAATATCAACTCATAACTCTTCACACGCTATAACACTTTCCACATCTTCCTTACACATCTTCCTCCTCCCATACGTATTGCCATCCATATTGTCATCATATATATTTTATTAGTAACATCCACACAATGTCTTTCCTTTGATACAATTATATAGATCGAGTATCACCAACAATGCAAACTAAATGCCCCAGCCCCATCATCTTCCACTCATCTCATCCCAGTGAACTATGTACATAGTACATTTTTTGATACACACAAAAATGATGACTGTAAATAAATGTGAGTTGGAGAGAAATAGAAAGTTGTGGCGGAAATGGAAGGAGCGGTGGAATTGTTTTTATTGACGAGATGAAAGTTGAATGTGGAATGACTGGGAAATAATTTCATAGTCAGAGCGAAGTGTGTAATTATTTTTCCAATAATTTTTCGTTTTCAATGATCAAAGAGAGTGCTTTTGTTTTATATGTGCAGCAATTAGCCGTAGGTACCTGCGAAGACTGCAAAGTAGCAATTAGAGGATTAATTGCACAAGGGTCGAGTCGGGTCGGGTGGGTGGAAGGAAAGAGAATAACGCAGGATCCCATTCAACATAATTGCCTTCAGATACTCCGTTCCTATTACTTCCTACGGCCCCTGTTCCATCTCCTCCGTATATCTTATATCAAATTATACAAAATTATATCATATATCTCTATGTAAATCGTTTATCTCTATGTACATCATATATCTCTATGTACATCGTATATCTCTATGTACATCATATATCTCTATGTACATCGTATATCTGTATGCATATCATATATCTATACACCACTTTATTATTCAAAGGTTGGATGCTACCGTTTGGACTTGGAGTAGAGTGGAGATAGTGGAGAAGAAGTGAAATTATCATCGCGTGGATATGATCTGCGTAGTTGGTTGTACATGCGGCGGAGTAATAATCAAATTCCTGTGTACGCATAGGATTACTGTTGGAGAAAGAGGAGATTCTGCGTGAAATGCGGAAAGAATGGAAACATGTGCAGTTAATAACAAAAGCAAACCCAAAATGTGTATGAAGGAATTCTGTGGATGTGGCTGACTGCACTTGGGAAGAGCGTTTTGAAGGAAAAGTGGAGAAATGAATTTGGAAGAAAGGCTGAAATGAGTTGTTTTATTTTAATGACATTATGCAGCTTGTAGTTTTCAGTGCGTTTGCTTTGTGCGTGGAGGAAAAGAATATTGTAAGTTAATTATGGTTGATATAAGATTGATAGGACGGAGTGGATTACAAAGGGGTAACTGCGAGTGCAGGTTGATAAGTTGGGGACGGAGCTATTTGAGCTATAAATACAATTTCGGAGATCCGTTAGACAAATAGACAAACTATACGCTTGTAATTACGGCGGCTCAGCTGAAACTGAAATGTAAATTGTAAACAGAGACATTCGATATTTCCATGTTGCTCCAATCAATCTGTTTGTTTTCATTTCCAATCATCAATTCTACTTTACTCAAACTCACTAATAATACTCACCCGAAACAAATGTCTCCTCCGAATCATCAAAATCTAACTCTTCCCTCCTTTTAATTAACAGCACCACATCAATAACTCCAGTCATTTTCATTCAACTTCCTGTCCCACGCTAAGTGTATCATCATTCCGCAACCATAATTCAAACTTTCAAATTTTCAAATGTCAGCTAGGTTTTTGTCACAAAAAATAATTTCATTTATGTAGAAATCAGCACAAATCCCCGAACGAATTATTTTGTTCTTCCCAAATATATAAATTGGGCATGCAAAATAATTTCGTGTATGTAAATAAGGATAACATACCTAATTGATTCATACAAACTGTGGAATGGGAAAATGTAAACGCAGCCCTTGAGAGTAACATTCATTTATGTGAATAAAAATGAGAATGTTGAAAAAGTAGACAGGAGAGCGCAACTTTGTTAGCTGAAATGTCTGCACTCGTGTTCAATGTTTGACTTTTAATGTTTTGGCTACAAATATAGCAAAATGAGATGTTTCAAAATTTATTCAGAGGGGTCTCAATAATATCAGTGAAGCTTTTTCTGTATGATATTATTTTTGCGTGACATGAATTTGAGAGACAAAGAGGAAGATGAGATGCGGATGGGATTATTGTGTAATTACTGGAGTTGAATTTATTGAGAGGAGTTTGTGTTTGTTTTGAGGAGTAAAAGAGGAATATGATTGAGAAAAGTTTTGAGGTACATCTCTGCGTATATTTATAGTTGGAACATGCCATCGCATCGCGATCATTACACAAAGTAGAACTGCGACTGATAAACATTCAGTTTTATTATTAGTGTACAGATACAACATCCCATGCATCTTTGCGTCCCTACGAACTGCGAACTAACTGCAATATCCGTCTAATGAAAAATAAGCAGAAAATTTTTTCTTGGCTCTGGCAGAGAATTTTTTGTGTTTTCCGAAAGTAGAAAAAGAAGAGATTGTTGAATTGATTGAGGAATAAAAGTTGTGTTGGAATGAGAAGTTGTTGGAGGAAATAGCTGAGGAAGAATATTTGTGGACGGTGCTGCATGGATCATTAAATGTGGGAATAATAATTCCAGAGTATGAGAATTAAGCGAAGTAAGTAAAAGACGAAATATTCGGTGACATTATTCGTTCCCTGGAGCTTTGGCTTCATTTCATTCTTCGTCTCACACACACACAACCAACACGACACACAACCAACACAACACTTTGGCAAGCGTCAGAATTTCCAAAGCTGAACTATTTCTGTACATAAAAATATGAGAAAGAGTTGCTTACTAATTGGATTCAACTACTACAACTACCAGACTACTACTACTCCCAGCACTACCACCACCACAATCTCATCCTATCACTCCCAAGTCCCAACACAACTAACGTTAGGCGTCTTCTTCACTTTAATGCGAACTGGCAAACCTAAATTTAGGCATCCTCCCCTGTCAACATCCATCGCTAATTGTCGTAAAGAGAAGGAGGAGAAATGAAAGCATTTTGACACATCTCCCATGCACTCGCACCACTCTCCAAATTTCATTCAAGACGCATTCATTAAAGTTATTATTCATATTTATCATCTGTCATAGTATTGTTCCTCCATACTCTACAAATGCTTTCTTCTTTATTACAAGCATTTTCTACCATTAGTAGTACCCGATTCACAGCCAAACTAAAATAGTTGTTAGGAGTGAGCCCCTGCAGTCTGTGCATAAACACTTTTGATGTTGTCTGCAGAAATTATCGACTGGCGATTTAAAATATTGAAGACTATGAAGACTTGGAGAGACAGAGGGAAGGTAGGAGTGGTGGGGTCTAATAAAGGCGAGGAAGAGTAATAAAGGAAAATTGGAAAAGTTTTTTGTTGACAGCGTTTAGACAAGTTGAGAGGAGAAAAGAAACAGAGCGCCCCACTCACATGCACCACCCAATTATTTCCAAAAGTCCCAACGAAACTTTTTTCGCCAAAGTTTCTTCTCTTCTGCTGTGCACATTTTTTGTGACAAAGATATTGAAATGATACATGAAGATTTGTATGGATGGGGTGGGACATTTAGTCCGATAGTCTTGGCAAAAGTCTTTTAGTTTTACCTGATTAGCCTGCATGACAATTTGACAATCTTTTTGTTGTTGGTTGTGAAAAATGAGAGACGCGGAGTGCGGGAGTGACAGAAAGTGATTTGAGACGGAATTGGGTTCTGCGGGTTGTGCTGTTCAATATTGAACGTTGCTGGTTGATGTGTATTTGGGTTGGTGAGAGAGAGAGAGGTGCATAGAGAGAGGATTGAATTGAATTGGTTTACATTTGATTTGCCTATTTGGCTACGGGAGGTTGGGAAGCAGAGATGATTGCTATTAGAGTGAGTGAGTGTGTTGTGTGTGTCTGTGTGTCTGTGTGTGGTGGAAGGGACTGATATGACATTATGCGTTGTTGTGTGGAAGAATTGGGGAGAATGCGACTGAATTTGTGACTGAGTGACTGACTGGGTTGTGTCTTGGCTTGGCTTGTGAGTCTTGTGTGTTGTGTGTCTCTATGTATCTTCCCAACTGAATATGTGAATATGCGAATATGTACATTTGTGCATGTGAGAGACTCCTTGTCGCAGTTCACTTCAGTTCAGTCACTAAACTTTCAAGTCAAGTCAAATTCTCCCCAATTCTTTGCTTTTTGCTTTGAGAGAGAGAGAGAGAATGCCTCATATCATCATCATCCTTCCCCAACTATTCATACTCCCATTTCTATTCTCAATAACTATACACTCACTAATTCTTTTCTTTTCTTACGTGCTCCGTACGGACTGCACAGACTAAATGTGGACTCCTGAGACTAAATGTATGATGCAGGCAAAAAGAGACTTGGGAAGAGAAGAACTGAAAGGAATGAAGGAGCCATAAGTTGGGAGACTTTATCAAATCCTGAAAATAGAAATGGATAATATCAAGTTGCCGTGTAAGATACGAGCCAACACAGCACTAACACATCGCACAGGAATTATGTGCACAACAACCGACATCCTTTTACTTCAACTCCAAAATCTCTCTATAGAAGTACTTGCTCCACGTACATTGCACACATTGCTACTTCAACAAACGTAAGAAACAAGGAGGAAGCATCATCTCGTAAACAAATGCGGGATTGCAGCACAACAACAAAGCACAGCAAAGACTTACAACTTATAACTCGTTACAACATATATGCCTAATATATAACTCATATGCCTAACACACATCTATACACTCCACTAACAATACTATCATATGCCCATGCACAAACACTCCACTTACTATTTGCAAGTATTGCAAGTAGTACTGAGAGAATTGTGGCATGCACATGAAATAACATGAAGAATGAAGGTATGAATGTGTGTGAATGCATATGTGAGTGTATATGTGAATGCATATGTGAATGTATATGTGAATGCATATGTGAATGGGAAGATATATGTAAATATATGTGTGAATATATGTGTGGAATGGAAGTGTGTGCTTTATGTGTGAGAGAGGAAGGAGAAGAAGGAGCCTGGAACACCACAACTCGACTTCTACTACGACTACTACAACTTCCACTACAACCACCACCGCTATATTGCCGCTGCTGCCTGCACATGAGAAGAGTGCACATAATATGAGACCCTTATCTTGCGTGTAACTGTGAGCAGAGTAAGACTGAAGACGGAAGAGAGTTCTTTATAAGTTTCTGCTACAGCCACACTTTATACGCAATGAGATAACTAATGTTTTCCCTAAAGTCATTCAGTAAATGCAGCTAAACGCGATTCACTTGATCCTTCCCATTTGTCTGCCGATCTAGAAAACCATTCCACATAAACACCGCTTTTTATTCCTACCTCCATTCCAACGCTCTCCCTCAAACATCAGACTCATCCAATCCCAACGCCATCATAACTATAACTGTCATAACCGTCATAACCATAACACTCATAACCGTCATAAGCGTCATAATCATAAGCGTCATAATCATAAGCGTCATAATCATAACCGTCATGGTCATAACCGTCATAGTCATAACCGTCATAATCATCATAACGCAATCAAAAATGCCGATAGCATTGAAATGTTTTTATTTGGCGGAATAGAAAGAAGGGATGGATGGAAGTGGAAAGTGTACGGAGAGATATTTAGAGAATATTTAGAGAGGAAGTTTGAGATTTGTGGATGATGAGAGTGTTATGCGTGTGCGAAGTATTTATTGTTGAGGGAGGTTTTTGGATATTTGATTGTTTGTAGAAATATGAAATGATGATGAGGAAGGGCTTGTTTTGTGTGGGAGTAGGAGTAGTTTGAGGGTGGGGAGATATGAAATAATAAGTGATAAGTGTGGAGGGTGTTGGTGTGGGAGAGGCGTGCGTGGTGGTGTGGTTGGTGTGGGAGTGAGTGTCTATGAAAGTCTAGAGAATTGTATAATATGAAAAATATGAGTGGAGACGCGTGCGTTGGTTTGTTAAAGTAATCGAGGGAAGCCTTGCCTTCGAGCGTTGTTGGCGAAGAAGAGCGTGGTGGTTGCAGAGTGGAGACGGAAGGAGCAGGCCGAGTGGAGCGGGAAAGCGGGTAGGTAGTGTAGGTAGTCGGGAGTTGTGATGTTGGTGGATCGGGAGAGAGGAGCGGAGAGTGTAGCGAGAAAATCATAACTCGATATGTGGATATTAAAACAGAACATAACGAAGTTGGTTGAGAGAGAGAGAAAAGCAACTTTCACCTGATTGGTTGCACTCAGGGCGGGCCTAGCGTCCACTTCCTCCGCAATGCGGATGATCTCGTCGAGAGTGCTAGTCTACCCGCTTTTCGCTGTATATTCGGATGATTCTCATAAAACTCCCTTCATATCCTCCATGTTATTAATATTGCAAGTTTTTATAGGACTGTATAGACTCGGGCCTTACGTGGCACGGCAGTCGTTGGAGGAGCGCGGCTATATTTCTTATGGATGTACATACATATTATATATAGGGATAAGGGGGAAGACAGATAAATCACGAGGAATGTTGCCCATAAAAGGAGACGTTTTCGATTCCACTCACAGTTACGTGAATGTGCACACACACAAATTCACAATAAGAGAAACGGAGAGAAATATACGACGACGACCAGCACCAGCCAGTCAACTCACGACATACGCCATATAATATGTATTTAGATATATGTGTCTTATATCTGAGTCTTACATCCAAACTCTATCTTATATGCATCTTGTGTTATATATGCCAACACACAAAACACACATCCACTGCCTCTCCAGCAGTAGCAGCTACAAAAACGAATACACAAAAACGAAGCTAAAACCATCGAACTCGAGCAAACCAACATGCAGAGCATAATACGAGAAGAATATCTTCTCTCTTTCTGCATTCTCCCACTCGGCTGCTACGAACAACTACAGCAGATCGTACAAACACACTCCAGAAGACGCGAAGACTCCAGAAGTATAAGATGTACAGAATATATACACAGTAGACAGAATAGACAGAATGAATGTACACGTTTTATACAGATAGGTATCAGATCTGTGCGACTATCCTCCTGCCGAATGTTCTCTCTTTCATCGTCGATGACTACAACTACTTGTACAATATACTTGTGCAATATACTTGTACAATTTACTTGTACTTGTGCTACAAATACAACCAAAGATACTTTCCCAATCTTCAGCCTTTCCTCTTTCTGCTTGCTTACTACATCTGCAATAACCTAACGTCCGTTATAAAAATCCCTTCAATTTTCTTGATTGCTTTTTTTGACTTTATCCCCCATTTCCACAGATTTCCCATTTTTGACTATTTCATAAGTGACTATTCTGACTATTCTGACTATTCTGACTATGTCTGTGCGAGTGTGTCTCTATATAAGAGACACGCTATATATCAGCACAGATAATAAATGCGATGTACCTTAAAGAGATTTGGAATTGGATGAGGCGCATTTGGTGGAAGTATTTGATGTGTTTTATACATTTGATATATTTTGTATAGACTGGGACAGATATTGGGATAATGAAATATATTTATGGGATGAAGGCAGGAGGGACAGGGAGTTGGGATGGAAATATGTGTAAAAAATGTAAATTGGTGTAAAATGTATATCTGGTGGAGGATCGATGGAAAAGATAAATATTCATGAAGAAGCGTAGAATCTCCCTCATTTATTCATTCCGTAAACTCTCATTCATTCCTTGTCGTCACACAGTATTAACTCCACAAATTTGCATAGCAAAAGCATCACACATATTACACAAGAAGACTCCTCTCATCCATACTCTCTATGAGTCTCTATGAGTCTCTATGAGTCTCTATGAGTCTCTCTATAAGTCTCTCATCTATAAGTCCCTCCACACAGACTCATCCTCAGTCTCATCCACACAGACCCATCCACACAGACTCATCCACACACAATAAGAGAACAGTCGCTCTGTTCAAGTCTGTGCGAGTCTGTTCAAGTCTGTTCCTCTTCCAGCTCTCCTAACCGAACTGGAACTCATACTTCTAATACTTCTAATACTTCCCAGTCTTCTCCATAATATTCTAATGCTGCTAAACTTGTAATAATATTAGAGCGGAGAAGAGACACTGCGAGCAGAAAGTGCTTCTTCCTTGTTCCTCTCGCACAAGTCTCTCAATCTCTTTCGCCTCTTCCCATGTTCCGTGTACTTCTCCACCAGTTTCCGTCCAAGTCGAGCCGAGTTAGTTGCTTTGCTTCTTTCGGGTTAGTTGTGTGTGATATATTCTCTCCGCTAATAACTATAGACACAAGTCTCTGAAAACTCAACTCGGAGGATTCTTCCTTCTTCGCTTCGTTGCTGCTTCGATGTCTTGTACAATATAAATATGCGTCTATGTGTGAGTGTGCACATGTATATGTGCATGTATATGGGAGTATATAGATATATAACTATAAGATATATAGAACTACCTATAAGATATAGACAACTAATGTCTGTGTGTTATATTATGCTTTCCTTTGCATTCGTCGTGTCTCCCCCTTGGAAATTTGATTATTTTTGTCTGACTTTCTCATTAAATCTGCTGGGTACTCCCTCGGATTGTGGGGTCTGCATATGATCAAGGATAGAGAGTTTCGTTTGGTTGTTTGAGTGTAGCGGGAGCACGTTACGGGAGGACGGGACGGAGAACTGTCGCTACTGCTATTTCTTGTTTCTGCTGAATATAATCAGCCACTAATGCACTAACAGAGGCTAAACGGGGTTAACTACCAACAAAGCAGCACTCTGCACATGACAATAAATCATTCCGCATACTGACTAGTAACTCAATTTGACTATCATGGATATGAGGGGAGATATTACACACTTGTTATGATATTAGATAACGTATATTTACATATGTTTTACGCTTATGACACTAAAACGTATTTTCCGGTTCGAATTATTTCCTGGATTAACTGTCAAGTGCATTGTAGCCCGGAGGGGAAGTCAGTCCATGCAAACTACTCCTTTAGTCGATGCCTCACCATCACCCAGCCTTATATTTGTCATATTTTATAACTTCTATCTATCTATATGTATTTGCACGCTCCTGCTAAATCCCTTCTCCTGTACACGTAATCTCTCCATCTATTTATACCCCGTCCACTTTTATACGACCAGACAATGCTTATGATTGCTCTTGCAGCATTTAAATGCATTAGACGCATTATTCACTCGCACAAGTCATTTACTCATTCATATGGATATTATGACTGCAGACATGATAAATTATGTTCATTCTTTATTTATGATACGGAGCTTCCTGCTCCGAAGCCTCTCTCTTTACATATAATTAGTCGCACCGCAACGTCAGCATGAAACATTTTCAATGCATTTCCCTGCAACAACAACAATCATCATCGCCATTCCAGTCCCCTCCTTCTCAATCATTTCAGGCTGTCCACCAACTCCGCTATTATTACTTAACTATTATTGCACTTTTTATCACATAATTATTACTTTCATTTCCAATTCATTTCTGCCTTCTTTCTGCCCTTTTCAATTATTTTCTCGTCTCCTTCATATAAATACACACATGGCTGATTACTGCGTTCTGGCTTTCCATTGTCTGCAAGTAGGCAGCTAAATAGAAGTACTTGCGGGGTATTTGCTCTATAACATAATAAGCTGTAGGTAATAGAAGCACTTACGGTATGTGGAGGTTTTTGTTTGTAAAAATAATAAGATGTAGTCTGGGACTTGGAGAGAGAAGTGGAAGTAGCAGTGGCATTTGTGGCAAAAGAAAAGCTTAGGAAGGCTGATCTTGTGTTTTGTGTGACAGTATTGACAAGGCAAGAGAATGAAAGAAAGGCATTATATGTTCTGTCGAGAATTGAATTGAGAATACTAGCCAAGCGAAAGCCAATCATCCAAAGGCAAAGAAAAAATCTGCAGCATCGAAATTTATTTTTCTTTCTGTACAACAAACGACGACGAAGAAGACTCCGAAGAAGACTCCGACGACGTGGAGAGGACGATGAGAAAAGAGACTTGAGAAAGTCCATATAAATACACTTGTGCTGGATGTGTCTGTGTGCACAGTTGGCGCTACAGCGAAGGTATTTGATGGGTCTGACTATAAGAACATTACACGGCGGAGGAGGAAGGATTCATTGCGAATCTGTGGAAGAATGTGTATTTGTATGTATTGGAGTGTATGGGCAGTTTGAGTTCGTTAGTGCTTTATATGATATCGCCTGTGTATAGAAATCTGTTTTATAGCGTCCATTCCACAACGGATCGACAAAGACGGACAGTGCATGAAGTCCGTGCACTCGCAGTGGCCATCCCGTCCACCGTCCACACATTCACATACACATCACAACATTTCTCCTATAAAGACTGAAGTTGAGTTAAGTAGCAGGGTTATGTGTATATATAGTGTGTGTGTATGAATGTGTATGGCTATATGTATGGGATGGGAGGATGGCAGAGGATATGTGAGTAAAAGTATTAAGTATTAGTTAGCATTGAGTGATATATTTGAGTAGCAGTGCAGAAGGAGAGATAGGCTAAGCCCGCAGTAAGTAAAAGTGTAACTGTACAACAATGGAATGGTGAATGGAGTATTACGGGATGAGAAAAACGTCATCGTCGGTTGCGAAGAGAAAAGGTTGAAGATAGGAAAGTGTGTTGTTGTTAGTTGAGTCGGGACATGGACATGGACTGGTGTGTTAAGGCCAGAGAGAAAGGAAGTATCCCCCAACGAAATAATCTCACTCTCCCCATAAAGAGCATCGTCAAAATCGATCCCTGGACAAAACAAAACAGCGACAACTCGGAAAATGACCATGTTCGCAGATTAAGATTAGACTCATTTTTCACTATACAAAACACAATACCGTCGCTCCCGCCACACACCACACATAACCTACACTTTACTTTCCTCCGGCTTAGCAGCAGCAGATTACAAGCACACACAAACTCAACTAATACCCCCCCGATAACATAACCCATCCAATGCCACACTAACTATCTTCTCTCCAATACAACTGTCTTCCACTATAATACAAATATCTTCCATTATAACTTCCATACTAATCCCCATCTTCTCATACAAAACAAACTCCGCGTCAAAATCCTCTCTCATATTCTCCACTCGTGTCAAAAGCTGCCATTTCTCCCATCGCCCAATCAAACCGTCATTTTCATGACTCATTCCGCTTCATAATGTCATAAGTAGAACATAATGCTCAAATCATAAGCTGTGCTGGAAATATCTGTAGTTGCTGGAAATAGTTGGTGGAAAGATTTTGTGAAAACATGAGTAGTATATAATAGTAGAGAAAGAAGGAAGACTGGGAATGTGTTGGATTTAGTGTTGGAGAGAAATGAGGATTGGAAGAATGGAACGTGTATAAATTATTTATGTCTGTGTAAAGGGAAATAGTTGGGCAGAAGAAAAGAAGAAGAAGCAACTAACTACCTTTGTACGGGTGAAATAATATTATAAAAAAATCGATAAAGTTGCGCAGATGTCCGAACAGACTGACCATTCGGGTCAATAGACGAACCGTCCGCCCGAAAATGTTGCGGACACATCCCCGTAATAACGCATGTGCTTCGTGTAGGTCATAAATTATCTGCATTAAAGTAGAAAGAGAAAGAGGAGAGAGATGGGAGAGAAGGGAACTTCAATTGTCATTGCCATTGTCTGTCATGTCATTATGGCAAATCTATTATTTACGATTATTCTAAATAACCCAAAGATTACAAGCAACATTCAACTACAACCGATACCCACGACATCCAACATCGCTCTCAATCATCCCATACTAAATATACGCAATAATATTCCGCTTCTTCCGCTAATACACTTCAGACTCTTCAGCCTTCCCTGCACGAGCAGCCTTAAGCCCCTACCCATTCTGCCCATCCTGCAATGCAAAAGAGCACCTTACTGCCAATTCCGCCACTACTACATTCATTTACTCCTACATAATATTACTATATAGTATTACCTTTATATACAGATAGCATTGTATAGTATAGTTCTGATGGTAATATTGGTAATAGTTGAATGCTGCATTTTGTGCGAGCAAGGAAGTAATAGAGATTACAGACTGCGTTTTAGAGTTGTCTGGTTATAAAGGCTGCTGCACATACAAAATACAAATACAGTCATTCCACTTAAATCCAGTCCTCCGTAGGAAATGCCAAATTATTCTCTGTTTTTCTAATCCTATTATCTGCCTGTCTCTCTCCTACCGTCCGGATACACAAAGAATACACGAAGTATACACAAAGTGTACACAAAGTGTACACAAAGTATACATGTAACGACAACTATTATGACATTCATCACGTACAACTTAGTCAACTTAGTCCAAATATCATTCATAGCGAAATAACAGAAAAGGAGAACATGGTAGCAGCAGACTGGAGAAGGGAATGACTTGTTATAGGTCCGTGTAGCAAATAATTCGGAACAGCCCGTTTGTTTAGTGGCAGAATCACGACATGACAACTGGAATTATCATATTATTATCTTATGTAATGCATTTATGCTTTCTGCTTCCTTTTGTGTAACACAATACACCGAATTGCCTCACTCATGCCTGCAATGTTCTGCATTATTTGTTGACTCATGTGAAAACATTCGAGACACAGCAGTTTTAATCCGTCGCTTTATTTCATTTTGATTGTTGCTTGTGGCCTTATGGCCTTTGCTGATGGCCTTTGCTTACGGCGTGGTTGTCGTGGAATGGTCTGGCCGGGAAAAAGTTTTTGGTGGATGTGATGTTTGTTTTGGAAGAGTGTTGAGAGTTATTATGAGTGTGTCTTCTGTTTTGTTTTGTGTGTGGTGAGATTCGTCTGTGAAAAATTATCACATCACCCCGATTTTAGCACAATCCTGTAAAGTACTGTCTGAAAAAAGTGTTGACAGGCGGCGGCGTCAAGGCAAAGATATATTAACCCGTTATTATCATGATAATCTAAGGGTCTTGGAAAACAACATTCTCTGAAGGGCCTACTCCCTAAACTGTGAAAACTCGTTTGGTTATTATGCGACTGTTTCTGTGTGACTCTCTCTCCGTGTGTGCACAGTGCGGAGAGCTGCTCTATCACTCACCGGACTCGCCTTTTCTTTCGTCTTATGATCCTTGTTTCAGCTTTTCTTTCATCTCTCACAAACAGAAACAACATATCTCCTGGAATACAAATCCAAATACACGACTGGAGTGGATATTATATAGAATATAGAGACTATGTTAGAGACAATGTTATAGAGACGATATAGAGAAGGTGGTGCATAATATTATTATGGATATAAAATGCATTTATTGAGTTTGTGTGAGTATAGATCTCCCTGTATACATTTAATGTGTGTATTTATGTACATGTATATATTTATATTGGGAGAGAGCTGTGTATTGTGTGGAAATAAATGAGGTTTTGAGTGTATAGGCTTGTCTGCCATTCATTACCTTGTCGCACTGACTTATTGATTTTACGGAGAGAAATAGAAATTCCGAGTCTCATAATGTCAAATGTGTATTAATCTAAATCAGGGGGTTTTAAACTCACGCCTTTTTTTCTCTGCCGTAGTGCTGGTAATAAAAAAGGGACCCTGTCTGCATACTAATGTCATATACAAACTCTGAACAAACTTACTCCACACACATACACTTTAACATACACACAGCTTTAATATTATTACATTGTGTGCACAGTCTCACAATCCAATACATTATTACATTACATTTCTCTCCCTGTCCTCTCCATCTCTCTCCTATTCTCACTCTTTCTTATTCTCACATGCAAGTCTCTACATCCACACACATACTCTATACTCCCTATAACAACATACGTAATACATCCGTAGACCTCACCTTAAAGTGTCCGCATATCCCTATAGCAAATGATACGAGATTGTCCTGTCTTATAGATATTCGATCAACAATATCCATAATATCCCCATCTTAACTTTGTTCTCTTTCCTTGTCGTCTCTTCGCCTTCTGTTCTTCTCGTCTTCTTCCTATTTTCCTCAATACTTACAGACATTTCAAATATATACAAGGGAATTCAAACAGTAATCGTAATCTCAACTCGCTCGCTTTTATTACAATCTCTCTCTCTCTTCTTTCTTCTCTCCAGTCTCAGCACATGAGTCTGTGTGTGTTATGTGAGAGAGAGTAGACTGGAAATGTTGCACGTATGTTGTGTGAGAGAGAGAGAGAGAGTCCGTTGAAAAGGCAAGGCAGGAGAGGACGTTAAGCTTGGAGAGAGAGAGTAATAGGGATGATACACATGAAGTTTTGGAGTTGCTAAAGCCTGGGCTGGAAGGAAAGCGGAAATCTGGTATTCTCTTAAGTTAAGCGGATCTATAATATAGGAAAAAGTATCCTCATCTCGAATCAATAATGTCCCGGGTAATCTTCCGGTTTCCGTCAGCAGAGGTCAACTACTGTGCTCACGGATCCGCTTCCGCGAGACTTCCGACTCTCCGCACTCGCAGGAATATTATTGATACGGATACAAATAATGGTTGGAGAGTGTGGAGAGAGAGCAGGCAGAGACTGTGGGAGGACGCGGAATGGACGTGGAATATTTGAAGTGGTTGACTGAAACGGAGAAATGTATTGAGTGAATTGTGAATGTGTAGCACTCCACAACGTGGAGAAGGAGCAGAGAAGGAGCAGAGAAGGAGCAGAGAAGGAGCAGAGAAGGAGTCGCAAGTGAGAAGTCAGAAATAAAATGTATAGAGGAATAAAAGACAACATATGGATATTATTTGGTTGTGCTGCTGGTGGATTTGCTGAAATGGGAATAGCGCTAAGTGTGATATAAAAATGGGGCTATAAATGGGATTGGTATGATATGATGGAGTAAGAAGAATATGTTTGTGCGAGTACGTAGATCTGTAGGAAGAGACTTGGAGAGTGCGAGAGTGGCTGTGGCTGGTGGAAGCGAGGGGGCCGTATTGATGGATGGATATTGAAGTAATCCCCAAAAGACTGGCGTCTTTTACTCATCTCTCGAGAGTCGTATCGCCGGACAGTTCATATTTCTTGTAACTCACGATTTATCGAGTTACAGAAAATATCTCCACTTCCATAACACTGTCGAGTCATTTGATAACAATGAAACATCTGCTGCTCCTTCCAAATTTACGTAGGCGGAGGAGTGTCATTTACCTCACAACCATTGTCATCTATTTATCTACACTTAATGAATACGCTTACCTTTCCTCTTATTACTTTGAAGACATTCTCCATCCACCAGCAACGTGCAGGCTCAGCTACTCCTCGCGGATAAATCCAATCCAACTAATCTTCACAATCCTCACACAGAACATAATATAAAATACAAATAATGCTCTCTGCCATGCTATTGCTCTGCTCAAAGTGGAAATATGTGTCTGTGTATAAATAATAGCGGGAGCAGGAGAGCCTATTCGCGAGAAGTGACTGCAGCCCTTCTCTGAATTCAACATTCAAGCAGCAACGTCCGCTGAAGAATTAAAACGATTTCTCAGCGAGTCAAGATGCAAGACTGGGAGAGAGACGCGAATAAATCGACATCATTTATCTCAATTACATTATTACCATTCTCATTAAGGGGTCAGCTATTTTATAAGTCAATGTCAACTCCGTCCCTCACTCATAAATTCACATAGCCTGTACACGGTGCCTGTACACAACTCCTTCATAACTCAAGTCTCAACTGCATTTACTGCGAACACAATCATAAGCCATAAGCATAAGCATAAGTTATGACTTACAAGGGTAATATTATATATAACCCTTCCCTGCTTCCCTTTGCTGCGCACTTTTGATTTATGAATAGTGTGATTGTGCAGAGTGAGTTTATTACTAGGCGGACGATGTGGAGCAGTGGTGGTGGGATTAGATTACATTATAGGAATCCACTTAATAATAATAATAGGAATGTAATACAGAGCTAAATGGCTCTATAATGTGTAGTACATGTGTATGGCTAAATAAGTAGATGGATTGAGTTCATGATGCATGAATGCATGAAATCGCACAACAGCTACTTATAACTATAACTATATGCTTATAACTTCTATAACTTATAACTTATAACTATGCTTGCACATAATATTGCTTATGTATAGTATAGGTACCTTGCTTATACTCACAGAGCGTACCCACGGATTACACATGACGTGCCTGTGTGTCTATTTCGTGCATATACGAAGTGTAGTTGGCTGGAGCTGAGTGTGACTTTACAGTGTGACTTTACATATAGACACAGGGACTTGTAAGCTGCAGATAAATGTATCAATGTCTGTCGCTGTTGTTGTGTGAGGTGGTAATGCTCTTATTATGTTTGTAAAGGAAAGGATAATATGAGTATTGCATAGCTGGCTGTTAGTTGGACGGGAATGGTGTGGATCACTGCATGTTTTAGTTTACTAAATGGTTGAGTCTTATAGCCATGTACGTGTATTGTGTGCAGCAGCAGAGTAGAAAAGTATGGGCAGAATTAAGGTAAAGACGAGTAGCTCTGACTCTGCTGTGTGTCTCGTAAAAAACAAAGGAAGATGAAACAGCAAAAAAGTATTCTCGGATAATTCACGCATCTTGAAGAGCAATTTTAATCGAAAACTCACCATCGCCCGTGAAATGACGCTACACATTCATTTATTATTCTTTTTAATTGCACAGATCTGTTGCATCATTCTCTTTTGTTTATTTCTTTTATTATTCTCATTTCGATATAAACTCCGGAGCTTCTGCTGTGGCTGTCTCGTTTATAACTTCCATCACATCACACCAACCAACCCAGGCACAGAATACATCCGATGCATTCTTCTTCGCTCTTTTTCATTCCATAACACATTTCCCATTACACACACATCATCATCACCATCATCGTCAGTTGACTCTTCTGTGATTCCTGACTTATTCCTCGTATTATATTATACGCAGATATAAATGTTCCATTGTCCTCAATACTTATTTATTATTGCTCCTTCCATCCCAACACATTTCTTGCAATGAGTCCTGCACACAAGGCAAGAACAACGCCAGAACACAAGACAGAACACAACACACAAAGATGGAACAGAAGAACACAACAGGACGACCGAGGGATGAATAAGGCCATAATGCGATAATAGGAGAAATAATGGAGAGCAGAGCATAGACAGAGAAATAACTCTGGCAGTACATAAGTTTGTTTTTTCAGAGAAGAGCCATAGAGCAAATGAAAGAATGAAATCCCCAAAGAGAGAGTGACGGACCGTGTCGTATATTTCCCCTGGATCGATGATATATGAAAAATCTCAGTCCGTCGACTTGGTTTAGCTCCAGAGTGGCTTTTGCTCCTTTTTACTCTTTTTAGCCCAGACTCATCGCATTATTCGTATTTCGACTGCAGATAAGCTGGAATGGTGGCTGCCGGTGTCCATATACACGTAGTCGTCGTAATAGTGTCCCTGTGTGCATAATACGCTCTTCTGCCTCCTTCCGTCTTCCTGTGCCTCGCTGTGTTGCTGAGAGTGTAGTATTCGGAGTGAGAGCCTCTCCCAACGGACGACATCAATGTCAAGCTTTTTTCGGACACAACTTACCACTCTTTTTATATTGTCAGGGGACACGGGGGGACTCGAGATGTTTTTACTTTTATTTTATTCCTTTTGCAGTTTTCCTTTTTGCCATTCGCATTGCATACATAACAACCAACACAACACACATACTTAGATACATACTCTCCCACTTAATATTCTCATGTCCAAAGGGACACTAGTTCACTTCCACATTACGCTCGCTATGCCAGGCCTCTCTCTCTCGCTAATACTCGCAGCCAATACACACTCATCCACATTTATTGCTCCGACATGCATTCAGTGCAGGAAATATTCAGGACATGTGTGGAGCTGTGTGTGGAGTTACAGGAGAATCATAGAAGTATTAGACAAGTATTAGACAGGGACATGTATGTCTATTCCATAATATATAGAGCATGTATAATGTAGACGGAGGACGAGAAGTGGTGCTGTGTTGGATGGAATGGAAAGAGTCATTTGAAAAGAGTTGACAAGGCAGTTTCATTTAGACAGGTTGCATATTTGATGAGACTAAGAGTGGACAAGTAGACATCATAGCATGTCACAATAAAAATTCATTTGAGCACAGGGAAGGCTTTTAATATTTTATCAAAAGCATCCCATCCGTCCACCCAACCCAACCAACCAACCTATAACCAATTCAGACCTCTTCCAATCCTCAATAATGCTCCGACTGGACATCAACCACTTCACCTTATTCACCCACCAATCCCTATTCCGTATAGCGCCTCTCCAGCTATACCCGCACATACCCGCAAACCGTCTCAACTCCCCGCCATCCAACTCCCATATAACTCCCAACAACTACACACATCTCGCTCCCATTAACCACCTTACTCCAAACACACACGCAGATATACGCAGTGTAATACCCACAGTATATTATATCGCTACACTCACTCTCCCAATGCACTACTGCCTGGACATCCACCTACACACATACAACATACACAGTCATACTGCCATACATCGAACACACAGGCATGCACAGATACAAATAGCAAATGTGCATGACTGCACTATCCAGTCCTTACAACTGCTATACCCTTCCACTTCTTGCATCACAGTCACAGGCACAGCAGAGTATCCTTAGGCATCCGCAGATACTTAATACAAGTCCATTGAATTGATCTGTGGACACAGAGCTATAGAGAGTAGCAGACTGCACAGAGACGGAGGCCACTACCGCTACACGAAATGACAGAAGTGGTGAGTGTGGAGAGTCCAGTAGTGTTGGATAAAGAGAATGGAAGTTGATGGTTGATGTTATTCCGATGTGGAGATGTAGCCGGAGTGAGTCGTGTATAATGCATACGCAGTAGATTGCTCCATTCTCCTCCTCATCTTACTCCGCTACAAGTCTCATCCACTTTTTCAGACTTTGAATGAATTAAAGCGGCGGCAATGTTGTTGCTGATGATGATGATGACGACGACGACTCCTCCGGATGACGACCAAAGCAGCTATAATTCTCCGAGAGAACTGTGCTGCAACCATAAATAGTGGATGGACGTTGATGATGATGAAGAAGAAGAGAAAAGAGAGAAAGAGATGAGGAGGAGGAGGAGAAGGTTGACGGATAGAATATCACCCGGATATCCAATACTAACTACGCACCTCTCTGCTTAATCTCGCAATACAAACCATGCTCCGTCCCTAGCAGTCCCTAATGCCTAACTGCCATAATAGAAAATATAAAATAAAATGATAGTTCTATAGATGTTATATCTACAGACAGACATTATTAGTAGACACTGCATGAAATGTTGTTGTGAAAAGTTGTGAGATGAGACGATGATGTTGATGATGATGAGAAATCGGATTCTTTATTCTGCGAGTGTGCTGTGTGTGACGAGTGTTATATAAATATGCATTCGTGTATCGTGCTATGTGAGTGGCTGTGTATTTGCAGTGTAGAAGCTGTGACGTGACAGCTCATTAGAAAAGATCAAAACTAATTAAAAGCTCAAAATGTTATAATGGACGGAGATGGAGCAAAAAAGATTTTGGAGAGTGGATTTCATTGAGAAGAATAAAAGAGCGATGGATTTCATCGACATTGAATAAGGAATCACGGTGCATTATAAGAAAATTCACGCTTCATTTCTTTCTCCGCTTGGCAGCCCAGAGATTCGTCACAAATTTTTTTGCCGTGTCAACTGCAAGTTGAGAGTCGTCAACAAAACATAACTTGCACATCACATCATCATAAAATACTTTTTTCAGAAGGATTCCTGCATTTTACATTTTAGTCCATGATGATATTATCAATATCACATCCTCATCATCCTCTCCTCTCACCTGTGTTCCTCTGTGCAGGCAATAAAACTCTCAAACTGTAACTCATCGATATTCCCCATCTACTCCCATCTCCACACTCTAACTACTTCCAATAATTGAATGTGTAGCAGAGTAGCAGAGTCGCAATAACATTCTCTCTCTCTGTCTATACCTTCCACATCCACTCTGGCTTTGTCTCCTCCTGCACTCCACTCATTTCCCAATTCCCCCTTCCCATCATATATAAATATTCCATACCTTCACATTACCACACAAACACACGGCTCGTTCTTCTCCTGAACTACAAGAGCATGTATTACTTGCAGCATTACAGATACACTTGAATGTTAAAGCAGTCAATGTGACAATATTGAAGCAGGTAAGGAGTGGTGGTGGTGACCATCGCATGAGGCAGTGGACGGGACGACGAGGCAGCAGAAGACGTGACTCGTCTTCGCAGACCCATAAGCAATAACCTGCTACAAATAGCTGCACAGCCAGGTACTTCTTCCTCCAACAACCCAACAGGCCAAACACACCAAACACAAATAACTACCCCATTCACAAAATGGCAAAACATGCACAAAATGATCCATCGTTCCTCCAAGTCTCAATAACTATGCAAATTAAGAAAAGAAGAGACTGTCGCGATGAGTGTGACGATTCTGAGAATGGAAGTAAAGTCGCTGCTCTTAGAGCGACGACAGCTGGAAGAGAAAGAAGAAAAATGAGACTCGGAGGAGCGGTCTGCAAGAAACTTGAATTGGAATTTAATGGAATATCATTCGTTTTTAAAGGTTCATCTGGATGATGTTGCTGCTGTTGTGGAGTTGCGAGTGACTGTATCTGTGGCAGTGGACGTTGCGTGAAGAAGATGACAATGACGAAGACAATGACGCTGGAGGACTGTGGCATTGATGACTTAAGGATATGTGAGGGCTGCATGGATTGATGGAGAGAGAGGATATTGATAGATGAAGAAGAATAAAAGTTGGCTTTAGGAAATGCGAAGATGAGAAGACTGGGAAGAGTGTGGAAGAATATTTGTGTGTTTGGAGTGCAGGAGGCTGTGGCAGAGCGTGTGTTGTGAGAGTTGTTGCGAGTGGAGAGTGGCTGTGGAGTCGGCTGCAGAGTCGGCTGAGGGGTTCGGACAAAAGGCAAGTGAGGGAGAGAAGACGAAAGAATATCAGTGCAAGTTGGCCAAGCGCCGAGATCACATAGAAGAAGAATCTACCTCGCCCGTGTGTTATCGCAGTAGCAGTCCCACTACCACCACTTCTTCTGCCACCACCACCGATTATCCAGTTCTTCAACGTCTTTTGCTAATCCACATTCTGCTACCACCACATACAAACAGTACACCGAGCACAGCCCAGGCCCACACGCTCCCGCAAATACACATCAAAACTCTTCAAAACTCTAATCATACCACTCATCAAAAATACAAACGGAAATATCATTTCCAAACAATCCTCCGGCCACACACAAACTATTTCCGCAACCAACTCACTCCGCAACGTTGCAAGGACTGCAACAGTTCTGCCACAAAATACTGTTTCTTCCATTTTCACATTTTACTCTTATTTATTAAATATTATTACTGAATATTATTAAATATTATTCTGAACTAAGAAGGAAAAAAGACAAACTGACTGAACAGAGTTTTTGTTGTTGGTGACGGAGATCGAAGTTGTTACTTGGAAGGAAAGAAGAAAGGATCTGGTGCGGAACGCATCGAGAAAGAGAATTGCACACAAGTCAGACTTTACATGATAAGACGAGAGGAATATTGAATATCGACGATTGAGAATTAAGAAAGAGTTGGAGGTGAATGGTGCATGTTTTAGATTTGTGGTTGTGGGGCTTCTCCGTTTGTCTGGTTCATCTGACTTGTTGTTGTTCTGACGAGGATGCTGTGACTCGCAACTGACTGACTGCCACCACCACCTTTGTATTGACTCCCATTATCCTACGATCCACGCACAACAGAAGACATTGGCAGAGACCACCTACCTAAAACTCACAGCTCGTCGCTACCTCCGCATCTCCCAGTCTTCGTCCGAGTTGTCCTCAGTCATCACAATCCTTTATCACCAGTCCTGTTCATTGTCAGCAACAACGTCTTGGTTCATTCATCAAATCATACTTTGGTCCTGCAAGTGCCACTGCAGCTGTACAAACCGATTTCTACTCACACACTCACACACACACACACACGTACACATAGCTGGAGCAGCAGCAGACTACGCACACAACAAAGTTCAGATTGCAGATATTCTTCTTCATGCACCACACTCTACATAATATGAAATAGTATGACAACTATGGTGTGTTTTTAATATGTCCAATCGGAGGAAACAGGCTCGCCCCAGTAAACTCGAGGATGGAGGAGAATTTTCCGGTCAGTACTTTTCCATTCTTTCATTTATGATTGTTTGTAGTGTAATAATGCATTCTTCTGCGTAGTGTGTACAAAGTGCAGGTACACCTCCACATCCACTCCGTTCTTTTTACTTGGTAATTACAAATTATTCCATTTTGGCGAGAACAAAAGCGATTGCGACACAACAACAGTCGCTGTGAATCACATCAGTGGGATTTATTGTAATTCATTTGGTGTGTGATGTGGAATGTACGTGAGAGTAGGAAATAAGGTAGCGAGGTAGAAATGACTGGCAGTGGTGTGATGTGGATGAGTTTGGTGTGAGATGGAATTCGTAGGCAGCAGTGAGTGAGTGAGTGCGGATATTATTATTGTGTGTAGCAGACGTTGCGAGTTCCACGTTTATTGTCGTTGCTTTTGAATGTATGGATGTTTCAATGTTTCTCTATCATCGTATCATCATCATCCTCATGAAGCATAAAGTAATAGTCACACGAGTAAATAAATATTGTTTTATCATACAAACGCAAGAATAGCGACACACACATCACTGACATCACACACAGCACAACCAAATCTAATAAATTCAACAAAAGAATCTCAATGGGCTCCACAGGCTCTGCTAATATTATTAACGTCCTCCTGCAGCATAAACAAATAGGCAGTCATCTCATCCTTGTCATCATCCTCGTCCAATGCATAACTAACCAAAGCAGATTAAAACTATCTCTTTGTACTGCACTCAACTTCTATGTCCACATAATATTTATATGGATTTATAGAAGTTTGGTAGTTGTGTGTTTTGTTATGATATATAAAAGTGGATAATTTGAGACGAGAACAATAAAGGACGGATGATGTTGAGGCAATAAAGGCAGAGCGTTGTTGGTTGTGACTGCAAAAGAATAAACGCAGCTATTACAATATGATATGTATTTTATGTATGTATCGTTAATGTAGTCTGTATGTAGTTAATGTAGTGTGCATGTAGTTCATGTAGTACAAATTCAGTGCATACAGTTAGACAGAATTTGAGTGGCTTGGCTGTGTGCAGGTCGAGCAAAAAAACTGTCAACGCAAAAGCGGAAGTAGCAAATTGACTTGTGTCCGTGTACCCTGTACTTATAAAACAAATAAAGCTAATGATAGGTTATGCAATCCACGACCAAATTCGACTGACTGACTGAATATCCATCTCGCAGCTATGGATTTGCTTTACTTTACTTTCCATGTTTTTATTTATAGGAGATACCTTGGCACAACACAGCCACGTACATTATGGCATCATATACCACAGGCT
The DNA here is from genome assembly GCA_019776165.1 of Pogonognathellus flavescens. NCBI lineage: Eukaryota > Metazoa > Arthropoda > Collembola > Entomobryomorpha > Tomoceridae > Pogonognathellus > Pogonognathellus flavescens. The sequence continues at coordinate 29,047 of JABASD010000890.1, read as the reverse complement.
CTCCGATCCTCTCCGGCCTAAGCAACTCACAACCAACACAGCTACGTGTATAGATCTGTTCTGTCTCTCTCTTTACACACATCCACATGCCATAAAGAATTCATAATAATGATTCCATCTACCAAATTACATTCTGTAGTGTACTACAACATAACTCGTAAATTCTCTTTCCATTTGGCTTATTACCCATCATCGAAAACTACCTAGCTACATTCTCCTGCGTAGCGATCCCAACCAGCAGCAACAACAACCAACCAGTCAACCCAACCTAAAACCCAACAACTAAACGTAAAATAAATAACCTCAAGCTCAAAGTAGTGAAACAAACCCAAAACCAATATGCAATTCTCTCCTAAACTCCACACATTCGCAACAATACGTCCACCAATGCCAAATCCAGTTTCCAACAATTCTTCTACATAAATAAATTATACAACCATTTTCCCATATAAATATGACTTGTGTATAGATAATTAGATATGCATTATGGTAGTAGAGATATATAAGATATACGAGATATTATATTAGATATAGATATAGTTAGGCATGATACTTTAGATGCAAGGGTGGTGAGTGATATTGTAAATATGACGATGGTTAATGGTTGTGGCCTGAGTGGAGGTAAAGAGGAGGACGGAGGAAGTTTGTTTGGAGTGGACGAGATAATGGAAATAATTAGCTGAAAATGAGAATTGTTGCTGTGAGTAAAAAGAAGCCTGTGCTTATGATTGGCGAGAGACAGGAGTGGTAATTGGAATATTATCGAGGAGACAGACAAAGAGGACATTGAGAGACATAATAATTTTATTTTATTTTATTGCATATGGAAATAATGTGTGTGTGTAAGTGTATCGTTGTGTAGTTGGCAGAGTGAGACCATAAGGCAATTGCAACGTGACCAGGCTTCTCTGTATAGTGGCTGGAGCATATATTAAGTATTATATTAAGTACAAAGAGGACACATGATATGAGTATATATGAGTATAGGCATGATATAGTTATATGGACTGGTATAATGTGAGAGAGGAGTAATAAGTTAAGTGAGTTGAAAGAATGAGTTGTGAGCAGTCGGAGTCAGAGGCAAGTCAGGTTGAGTTTGTTGCAGAGAATCGAGACATGGTTTGATAAGAATGGCATAATGGCAATTTATGGAAACAAAAGCAGAAGAATTCTCTGATAGCCCCTGTCCTGTCTTTGGTTCTGTCTTTGGTTGTGCCTTTGGTTGTGTCTTTGGTGCTGTCTTTGACTTCAGCGTCTCTGCAGTCCCTGCTCTCACTCCTCTCCTCATTCCAATGCGTTTAGTTATGATTACGACTTTTGATAATAATATTCCATTTACATGGCACTTTTTCTCCTTCTCGAGCAACAATTCTTAACAATTCTGCTTTGCTTATACATTTCGTCTGGTGAGGCAGCACATCGGGAATGCGTGTGTTGATTCTGTTGATTCTGCTGATTCTGTTTATTCTGATTATTGTGTCTTTGTGTGTTTGTGTGTTGGATGGATGGCGTAATGTAATAATGTATATGAATAATATATTTCATTTAATTCAAGTATATAAACTGAATGTGCCATTATCTGATATAAATATGTGTGTTGTATAAAAGAGGCGAGTACAAGTAATGTAATTGTAATGTAGTTTTGCTTTGGCCGTGCCGAGTGTTGTGTGTGGAGATAAAAAAGCGATGTATAAATGTACAAGTTCACTTACTGCAGTAATGTAATGTAGCGTAATAATATAAAGTTTAATGTTTAGTGGAATTATGAGTGGTATGGAATGATATGATATGAGTGATTCAGGAATATCCAGTTTTTGTCTTTGTCTTTACATTAACTCTTCTCAACTCGTCCACTCGTCATGCTTTTCTACACTAACTACACCTTCTTTTATATCCACTCACTTATATAGATGTATCTCCTGATAAATACGTGGTATACTTCTAAAATCATTCTCTAATAACTGAAACTTATATAAGACCTCCTTATAAGACCTCCTTATAACACTCACTATATATATATAAGTATATGTATATAAAATAGAAAAGAACAACCAGTCGTGGCTGGGAGATGTTATGTATGTTATGTTGGGTATGGTTAATGGCCAAGACAGAAAGACACAGAGAACTCGTCTCTAGTAATTAATTAATAAGTGGACTATATCGAAGGTCATCGGAGAAAAAAGCAGTGACAAATTTATGACGACAACATTTCCCTGCGACAATTTCAAGCAAACCCGTTTTTAAACATTCTTTCTCGTCTCGTCCGTCTCTCCATTATCTCTCATCTCACATTAACACTCTGTACATTATATCACTCTCCTCCACAGCAGCCACAAACAAATACTCCACAAGGCATAGCCCATACCATCCTGCACTGCAGTCACTCCACACTGTCCATACACTCAACAAACACAACACAAACATCACACAAACATAACACAAACATAATACAAACTTAATACAGTCCAGAAGAACAAATGAAACGACCGCGACGTCCAGTCCAGTACTTAACCAGCCAGTCTCACATAACACAAAACACACATAACGACTTCGCTTACTCTCGCTACGTGTCCTTCTCCAACTTTTACATGCCCTGCTCTGTAGCCACTCTGTGGCCACTCTTAAGAATAGCCATCAGAAGAGCCATCAGAATAGCTTCACATTAAAACTGCTTTGCCGAGTCATCATAAGAACATTTATATAGAAATCTAATATTTCTCCCTGATCATGATAATATTCTGCTTAATGTGAACAATCAACAGTCTCTACGCAAACAAACAAACAATCAAAGAACCTGTGCCTTTGTGCTCTGCACTTGTACGCCACAACAGACGCAGACAGACTCACACAACCTCCACTCACTCCAACACAACACACAATACAATATACAATACCCTCAATACACACTCAATACACGTACAGCTAATAAAATAACTCAACTCCTATCTCTCCACATAAGTTATGCTTCGTGCATATTTCCTCCACCACAGCCATAAAACGTATGATGAGCATATCAGACAATTAACAGTCCACGTATAAAATGTATGCGCCATAATAATAATTATCATATTAAAAATTAAGATTAGAGCAGCACGTTAATAACGTTGATGTAATCGTGCACTTTGCGCCAGACCAAGACTCATTTGGACATTCTTTCTTTGCCTTCATATGTCTCGGTTCTTGTAAATTGTAATTAATAACGTGTAATGCGAAGTCATAATAGATGAGCGTATAATAAATGTATAGGTATGAGGCACATGATGTATGTGTGTGTGGATGTTGTGTGGATGTTATGGATTATAATAATAATAATAATTGCATAGTGTGAGTTGTGGATATTGGGCTGGATGGAAATATGAAGTTTGTTGAGTGTGGTTGTTGGTGGTGGGACTAAATGGTACGTGTGTTAGGTGCTGCTTGTGAAGCTCCGGGCAAAAAATTGTTTGGTTGGAAAAATGAGTGAAGGCAGAGCGACGGGTATTAATGAGCCAATGCACGAGGAGTCTTATGAATTTTCATATCGCCATCCCTTCCCATTGGCTCTCATCCCCAAACCGTCTCGGCCCCGTTTTCCTTTTTGTCTCTCGAGATCTGCATTCTGCATTGCATAACATCTCACAACTAACATCACCATTAGTACTCCACTACCACTCTTCCAGATATTCTACTCCCTCCAATGCATTCACACTTACAACTTCTTCTGCTGCTGCCTCTTCTTCGTCTTCTAAGTCTTCTTCTTCAAATCTCAATCTTATTCATCACTATCGCTCTCTATAATATCCATCCAATGTGTTCCTCCAATGTGTTCATCCAAATGTGTTCATATGATTGTATTGAAATGAAGGCGCTGCAGCGAGAACTGACAACACACACGCTGCTTGGAATCAACTAAAAAGTTGGAGTACACATTAAAGATATTAAACAACGCCACATTAACATTCTATAACCACTCAAACTCAAACTGGCTACACAGAACCGCTTTTATGTGAATGCCTCTTTTACGCTCAACCTTTTCTCAACTCTATCCGTCGTCTCTATTCTATTCCCTCTTCCATTGCCTCTATCTATTATCTATATCATCATCATCATCTCCATTATGGCCATGTAGATTTATTTCTCTCCGAGTTGTCGTCGTCGTCCTCACTTTACTCTCAACCATGCAATTATATGCGTACACATTAACTTATAACATCACAAGTAATATTCCTCTCTCGTACTCAGCAGATAATAACGTCTCTCCTATTAAGACTCCCAACTCCAACACAGCCAACCTAAACATTATTATTATTATTACTACTAACTATTACCTTTATTGCTTCTCGCTCTCAAGAGCTGTCATTCTAAATTTTATAATATTATGTTTTATACTTCTTCACACAGTTAGTTGAGTTATTCGAATTCCTTTGCTTCGACTGACGAGAGAGAGAGATGAATGTGCAGCAGAATGTGGAGCTTTAAAGAGAGAGGAATTATTGTCGTCGACATAATAGGACATGGCATGGGATGACAAATATTACACAATGGAAGAAGAGAATGGATAATAGACATTGACATGGCTAATGCTAAATAGTAATAGTAATACAGTTGAAAATGTAATCCACCGACAGAGCAAAGTGTGGCTATGCAAGACGGACTCAGCGGCACACACAGACACAGACTCTCCTGGCAAAAGTAAATGTAAACTTCAACGGCAACTCCACACAACAACGCTCAAAACGGAAAATGACAAAGAGCTTTACGTTTTGCTCTTCCATTCTCTGCTAGTACATCTACTACACTATTTAAACACTGTCTGCACACTGCTACACTCGCACTTCTTCATCAACTTGTACATTTCACACATTTTATTTTATATACTCTCTCTGTATTGCATGTGGAGATGTGTGTTCTGTGTTGGGCTTAAATACACAGACAAGGGTTGGTTGGTTGGTGCATGGATTGTATTGTGAGATTGCGACTGTGGCTAAAGAGATGTAAAGAGTACAAGGGAGAGAGTATACCGCGTGTTGCAGTTGGAGAGAGAGAGAGAAGACAAGCTGACAAGACTTAATCCCAAAAACGTCGGTAATCTGTGCCTGGGTATTTATGTAGAGCCAGCAAAGCGAATAATTATGCAATTACTTCCGCCTCGATTGAGTTATTTACTTTTAAGACTTTCTTTTTACTGCTTTTTAATCTTCTGTCATAATTTTCTACGCAACACTATTTTATTTTCTCCCTTATTTCTCAATAACCATCATTTAATGTCCCGTCCTCTTTAACTCTGCGTCCACGTCGTCACAATTTCTGGCTTTCATGCTCCTGCTATATATATGTGCTACACTACAAGGATGTTATTTGTAAAGTATGGTAGAGGAAGGAGGATGAGAAAGATTGGTGGTGTGTGATGCATTTATTTTATATGGCTGTGCTGGTTGAGGCTGGTTGAGGCTGGTTGTGTTTGGACCGTAGCAGTTATATGATTATTATTATTTATTGAGGAGCAATAGAAGAGCAGTTAGGACAAGGAGAGACGCAGCTCGTAAATCTTGCGTAGAAAATATTCTTTTGGTCGTGTTGTTATTATTTCTCTGCGTCCACTCCAATCCCGTCTGTGTACTTTGGGAAATGTCAAATTGCATTGTCAATTGCATGTTATTATTGTCATGTGACGTGCCATGGTTCTTTTGGATGTTTGGAATGGGCATTGTGAATGGTGGTGGTGTTAGTCTTCGTGTAGTTGTGTCAGTGTGTGTTGGGTCGGTGTGTCGTAAACTCATAAATGCAAAGGACTTGAATGTGTTTGAAATTGTGAGTGAGGACTCAGTGAGGAGAGAAGAAGAAGAAGATGGGTGAGTGATGCTCTGGGAGAATTATTGCACTTGGACTCTCGCACGGAGTGACTGACTGCTGCGAGGGCAATAGAGACGTCCCATGTCCAAGTCCACATAAATCTTCTCTCTCTTAATAACATAACTATACAGATACTAATATCCCCAATATCCCCAATACGAATATCCGAATATCCCCATATAATATAATTTCATACAGTCCAATAGCATATTATTCCTAATGGCTTATACTGCGACAACTTGTCAGTTTAATTCTGTGTGGAAGATGGAAGTATGATGTTGGAGGATATTTATGGTTGAAGTATGAGAGGTATAAATATATTGCAGGAAGATATTGCGAGACATAAATATATTGTATGAAGACACTCACAAAGCAGAAGGCTACGCGATATTATTATTTATGTGTGTGTACGAGATGACATCTGCGAAAAGTACATGGGATGGCACTATGGCACTTGACCAGCATGGAACTACCTGCACGACCCTTGGAAGTGACCCGAACATTTGTCAAACAACTCCCTCACACAGATGGTCAATAATACTCTCCAGTTTTCATGTTCACTTTGCGGAGGTCGAATTATTGCCCTTAAGAGAATATTCGGATATCTCTCTCCCCTCTTTTATTTATTACTTACATTCATCACTTTTATTACCCGGCTTTTGGGGTCGACTCCTCTCAATACGGACACACATAGACACACACTTTTATATTATGAGGGGAGCTTTTGACAGCTTATACACTTATTGGGGTCATTTGTGAATTTTTCACTGATTTCTGCCCATTCTGTTCTACAACTCCTATAACTAATACCCTACCACTCACTGTACTCACCAAATCCTATTACAACATGCACACAGCCAGAATACACACATTATACTCCAATCACTCTCCCACACAGACACAGTAGACCTTCGTATAACTGGGAGCAATATAAAATGATTCGGGTATGAGAAGCCTCTGCTGGGAGAGAGCTGGCATATTTATTAAGGAGAAAGGCAGCAGTGGAAGTGGTGGAAGCATTATAGCTATGATTATATTTATACTCTCTGTGAAGTATGAGCAATTCCTCCAACTATAAGCCATAAGCTGACACAAGGGTTAGGACGTCAGGAGTAGCAAAGCAAGGAACTGCTTTACTTACCAACGACACAAATGCTCTTCAAGCGATAAACTATTTTTGGAGCTATTCTTTCCTGATTTCGTAATTGTTCGATGGTCATTCCATTTTCATGTCATTTCCCCAGAAATATGGAATTGATATTTCCCATATGGATGGCAATAACAAGATTTACAACACAAATTCAAGCTCAGCACAGCCGCTCTTCCCCTGCCCTGTAGTCTAACCGTGTAGTCGTGTCCGCAAAAGTAAGCACAGCTTCGTGCTTGTGGCAGAAGACTAAAATATGATGGAAAAGTCAGAGTGAAGTTATTATGGACTGGAGAGTTGTAAAATACAGGAGCAAGAGACACAGAGACACAAACATGACAGATTTATTTTTATCGCCTTCTCCTGAAATAGAAACAGAGAAGTAGAAACTTTGGTTAGGAATTTGAAAAGAATTTGGAATGGACAAAAAGAAGTGCGTGTGATAATAAGTTGGCGTTGGAAGTGGCGGATAATGAAATGTGATAATGAAATAACTTTTGCATAAGAATGAAGAAGTTATTACTGATTCTGGTTCATTGACGGAGCCTGAGTTGCGTGAGGCTGTGATTCATTCATTTGTTGGCCATAAATAAAAGAAAGTGATTTGGATATGAATTGGTGGCGGAGTGTGGAGGGCAGGAGTTTGTGTGTGCACATTACGTGGAAATGAGACAGCGGAGAAGTTTTTAAGTAAGTAATGCGACGTAATGTTGTGTGTGTCTGTGTGTGCATTAAAAAGACATGGCGGAATGGAAGATTGAGTAAAAGACTGTGAACTGGGAGAGTGTAAATGGCAATTAAATTTTCGGCACCCTCTCATCACCCGTCGTCCGTCGCTCTCTCGCACTCACTCATAACAAGAAAAATAATTAAACGGGGTAATGTTTACACAAGAACCCTTGTGTGTGTACGTCGCACCGAAATTACTTTGCCCTTACTTGTTATGTTAGGTTAAGGCATTGCTACTAAATAAGCCTCCTGTCGGCTCATATTTCATCTCTCATACGCACACGCTATATAATATTTCCTCATATATACCTAATACCTCTTATATATATATCCCACTTATATATATCCCTCTTATATATATATATATCCCTTATATACTATGATATAAGCACACAATATATCTCATATCACATATTCTCTGTGCGTGTCTGTCTATTATACCGGAAAATCGTTTTTGAAGCACTTTTTATTATTATTTGTCTATTTGACACGTATCTGATTTTATACATTGACCCGCACACACTCAACACACTATACATCATCCCTCTGCGACTCCGTCTCTCGCTCCCCGAATAAAATACATTTATAGAAGTATCAACACACTTTATGAGATACACATCACACAAATTCATATTATCACATTCACAACAATCATACGACAACGTCCCTCTCCACCCGACTCTTCTTCATTCTATTATATCAATATGCGCTCTACGCACCCAATAGACGGAGGCATCATTATATGAATACACAACAAAAACGGTGTGGCCCTTTATTCGGCTCTCCGCTCTCTTCAGATCTCCTTCATAATACTTGTCTCGCATTTATTGTCATTTGTCAGATAATATGAAAATATTTCCGCATGCTTTGCCATCTCATTCTGATCCATAAAGGAAATGTTTCCAACTCTTCCACAAGCACATCCACCTAATACAAACACAATCTATTTCTCCTACCAACTCTAACCCGTCGTCGCCCTAGGACCAGAACCCGTCTCTTTACACTTTACACATACTCACGCACTTTTACACACACGTCATCCTTTGCAGACTCAACTACACACAGACACACATCACTCACATCACACAACACACTCAGATTGAATTGAAGAGTATGTAGTGAGTTGCATGTAGCTATAGGCCTACACTCTCGCAGCTTGTTACACGAATTGAGATTGTTTCATGTCATGTCATGTGTGATAGAATTAGATTTAAAGGAAACAGAGGAACATATGTAGCCGCAGCCTCTCCCATGCTCCGTATCAAACTCTCGCTTTGGTTAACTTAACTTCATTAGATTAAAAATTACTTATAAACATCCACCCCTTTGCTTCGGGACTTTAAATTATGTCACATTATCTGTCCACATTAGTGCCCGTCTCATCTCCAGACTTCCACAGCCACATCAACTCGCAGCCACAACACGACGTTGTCTTCGCTTTTCTCCTTCCACCCATCCAACAACTCTAACAACTCTAAGTGGCTCCAACTCTCCACTTACTCTCCTATAAGCTAAACACATTCAATTCCGTGTTCTATCTATAGACAGATGATCGTGTTAGTATAGTGACGATAAGTAGGTTGTTTAGAGAGGAAAGTGTGAGAGGAAGGAAGGAGCGGGTGGGAGGCTTCTTCACCTTGACATTGCAGAAGAGTAAAAGTGGAATTGTGGAGGAGAGTGTGGAAGAAGATTTAGAAGATGAGGATTTTGTGGATAATATTGATGATTTTACTTTTTGAGGCGAAAAAGTTTGTCGTTTTGTAGTTGGTGTCTCTAGACACCCCATGAATGAAGAAATGATTTTTTAGAGTTTGTGTGGATTGTTTGGCTGTGGCCTGTTTGGTGGAGCGTGTGTGTAGACTGAAGGTGCTAAAAATAGAAGAACAAACAGTTGACGCAGAGTAAATGTCAACGCGGTAATAAATGCGGAGAGTAGTGGCTTGTGCTTGGGCTGTGTTGGTTGTGTGTACAAAGGAATGAGTATAAAAGGAAGAAGAGACAGGACTGAGTTTAGAGAGATGAGTTTTAAGAGAGGAGTTTGGGTGATGGAGATTTATGATGGAGAGACAAGTTTGAGTGAGCCAGTCTCACAGAGATATTTTCTTAGAAAATTCCTTTTTTGAAATAATTTCACAGATGCATCCCAGCTGTCTCTTCGCTTTAGGCCGAACAACGCAAGCACGACAAGGACCATAATGATAATAATAATAATAATAATATGAGATTGCCCGTGAATATTCCTCTTTTCTTTTCCTCAACGCTCTTCGTCTCGTGGCCTTTGACGCTTTTTGGAAATTCCTTTGTGCTGCTCGTCTGCATAACAATAATGGGTAGAATATTGTGAGTGTGATACGGATATGAATATGACGTTGATAATGACGAGACATATAGGAGATGGAGTAGATAGCGTAGTTATGGTAAGATCCACATTAGCCATATCGCAGATGGAGGAATGGTGGAAGTTGTAAAGATAATAGAAGCGACTGCTTTGGATTTGAGCTTTGAGTTGTGTTTTCGGGTGCAGCGTTGAGTCAGTTGAAAGAGTTGAGTTGTTTCCTGAACTTTCTCGGTTTCTTTGAGTATGAACGACGTAAAATGTGTGTAATGTGTGTATGTGTGTGTGCGATTTATGAAATAATGTGGAAAAAAAGGGAAAACGGAGAGAATGTTGGAAAAAGACGACAAAAAAGAGTTAAATATAGAAAAGACAAAAGGCACAAAGACAATTCTAAAATTAGCCGGAGTCGCTACTACGGAGCTCTTGTGCCACTCGGAGACAATACACGGGATAGACGCTCTGACAGAGAAGGAGAGAATAGAAGAATAAAGAAACAACACAATCATTCCGACCAAAGACCAAGAGAACCTCACCGACACATAATACAACACACACACCGAATATCCGCACACACAACACCCAGAACCCACTCCCAGTCTTAACAATGCAACCGAGTCTGAACTCTGAAGAACAGAAGACGCTACGGATACGGAGGACCTTAGGACTCATATTACTAAAATATATTCCCCGCAAGCAACAAGCACAGCTCGCTCACTCCAAACTAAAGTAGGAACAGGGAAATTCTTCCGGAAACAATTCTTCCCGTATTTCCAGTTTTACGTTTATTTCCTTCACGTGCCATGCGGCGACAACTACTACCGGGTACTGTGCACACACACCGCATTCCTTTTCATAACGTCTTCATAATTATGGAAGAAGATGGAGAAGGGGACTGAGTGGATGTTTTATAGAATATGGGATATGCAAGCGGAGGAGATGGTAAGTGAGACGTGTTGGAGCTGGGAGGTTTGGAATGGCAGAGAAAAGCAAGACAATGCTGGGGAAAAATGAGTCGGAGCGGCTAATAATAATCTCTAGGATAAGCATGACAATTACTTCATCTTTTATACCAACTATCTCACCATCACACCAAACCAAACCAAACGAAGCCATCCATTCCTCACTCTTTTGCAGTCTCCACTCTCTCGCCCTTATCAACCAACACACTGCGACATTACACAACTACACTAACTTACATACATTACCAAATCTACAGACTCTCAAGTTATTAATAGTTAGCTTTACTTTCCGTCTTCCCCATTCCCTGTACTCCACCGACACCACACCAACAACAACAAAAAGACGGCCACTACACTCCTGCTACGCTCTCACTACGCTCGCATTCATACACAAACGACACAAATACAAATATATGCACATTGCACAATAACACTTTTATTTCCGCTTTCTTCCTACCAAGAAATCACTCATTCTCCCGTTTCCCCATTCACTTCCATTTCACACAAAAATATATTCCTGAAATCCAAGCTCCGTCGTCTTTCCACTCCATCCACAACCAACACACACATCACATATTCTAGACATATTCTGTACATATTCTATACACATTCTATACACATTCTATACACATTCTATACACACTCTATACACTCCACACAAAAACATCTCTGAATACAGCTCTGAAGACACAGCCAAACCCAAATCAGCCAATCAAACAACAACCAAAATTAACACAAGCTATAACCAACGACTTACTGAAGTCCCAGTTATGTGACACATCTAAAAATGTATAATGTATTCATTAAATCCAAGCAGCAGACTCACCCTAACAGCAACACCACAAGCAGAAATGTATGCATATAGACACAACATACAACATAAGACATCCTACATCGTACAGCGTACATGATACGTAATCAACCTTTGTCTGGCTCATACAATTCAGACGAATGTGCCCATCGAACTCTCATCATTAAATTATGTCTTCTCCATTTTCCTCTACAAATGAAGCCCCTGATCTTTTAAATGCGTCTTTAATTTCCTAAACAATATAATCATAAATTTCCTCCTTACAAACTTTAACACTGTGTGCACATCTCCCTGCCTATGCTTATACTTGGCCTATGCTTTGTATGTACTACTACGTTCCACACTTGCACTAAGCTAATGCTTGCAAATTGTAATTGTAATGTTGACACATGAAAAGCAAGTCATTAAACTCTGCTCCCAGTGTGTTTTGTGCGAAATGCTTGCAGCGTTGCATTGAAGCAGAATGCTCTGCAGACAGAAGCAACGTGAGTAGCTATAGCTCATGTGTGTTCTGTGTGTGCATGGGCTATACCTATACAAATAAATAAATGCTTGGGCAATTAACGAAGAATACATTTCGGGAGCATGTAAGTATTTTCTTAGGTGCGCAAAGTTAGGCTTTGGTAACGGAACTGCGTGTGTTTTGAACGGGTGAAGATGTTGGACGTAAAAGTGCATTGCTGCTGCTGCTGGTGGTTGGAGAGGTGCGTTTAGGAGTGGGATTGGTGAATGGATGTGAGAAAGTGAGAGTGGAGGATTATTGAGGAAGGTGTTAGTATTTAGTATGCAGTTAGTCTGAGGATGATGGAAGAAGTGATGTAATGTCAGGAGTGTACGCTAAAGAGGGAATTGCGTTAGAAGTTGAAGAGGAATGAGTTGAGTTGACCCAGACAATCGGAATGTTTTTGGCAAGCTTGTCGTTCAGCTCAGAGTAAAGCAGCGAGTACTCCGTCCTCTCACTTTTAGTCGCAGGAGTAATTGCACAGCAAGTGAGTATTTGTATGAAGGATGAAGTGTACGCACACCCAAGTGAAGTTTCACACTGTTCATTCAGTCGGAACTCTGAAATGGAAATGCAGATTGCAATGATGTTGGAAAGGTGTGAAAGCATCGGAAGAGACAGCGGCAGAGTCGTCGTTGTTGTCGTTGCGTCCAAAAGAGATACGAATCATCACAGCCATCACATGGCGTGCGTCCCGCACTTCTTCCCTGCATTCCCCGTTTTATTGCCACACACACGCTCTGCATAATCTTACACCACCAACCTATCTTCGCTTCCAGATAAATATCCTTCTTACACACCCAAACCTTCTCTGCAAACAACAGGCTACCGCTACTCACACCCAAAATGGCAAATGCTTCATGTAATCACAATCTGCGTACAATGTCGCAAAAATGTTTTAGTGGGCATATTTGTCTTTACACGAAAGTGGCTTCTGGTTTACGATGCAGCAGTTGGGAAAATATTTGTGTTGACTGTGTGGTTTAATATGTGTGGTGTGTGGAGGAAGATCTATGCAGCCACTGACAGACACAGCAACTGCATAAAAGTAGATTTAAGTGTTCAGGATATTTTACGCTGGTCGTACGCAGAAAGATGCTACACAGACCTCCAAACTTGTGTAGTGGTTATAGTTGGAGAAGGTGCATCAAATTGGCTTGGGTTACTGTTGGGTTGTAGTTGCACACACAATGTCAAATGTGGATACAGCGATCAGTCAAAAGTCCATGTGGGTGTGCATAGGAATGTGTCAACACTCAAAACACCTAAAAAAGAAAATCAATACAGCAAAACTTAGTTTTCACAGACACAACTCAACGCATCACCCGACTCCGTCTCATAATAAAGAAATATTTCATTACACCAAATTCATCTCCACAAATTCGAAGATAGTCATCAAATTCATTTACAATTTTCTATCGCAAAAGGAATGAAGTAAAAAGCTAATAATATTATAGCTAGAAATGCTTTTTGTAGCAGTTAAAAAACTGAATTTTTAATTACTTGCAGCTGCGGCAGCAGAGAAAGAAACGAAAAGTGAGGATGACCTGACAGGCGAGGAGGCGATGGAGGAGGACGAGGACGACGATGACAACTACAGAGACATTTGTCATGGTAAGTCACACCTAAAAATCTCTTCATTCAACACTTCCAGCCATACCCTTCAAAATTATTTCTCACTCATATATACGAATTCCATCAAATATAGCCAAATAGCTATCGTTAAATAATTTCATTACTCAAAAAGTTTTAGTCTTCCCTAAGTAAGTCATGTCCCTCCTTTTTTAATGGATTCCAAAAAATTATCATTATTTGGAATTATGCTGACTGCAATGAGGAAAAAGGATTTGGAAAAGGGATGTATGGAAATTGGATGTGTGTAAAAGTGGGAGTAATTTTGGCCGGGAAAGAATGCAGAGTTTGGTGTGAGTTTTAGTCTGGGGTGACTGGATACGTGAGTGGCTGTATGCGTAGTAGGCATATGAGAATTTGATAGTCGTATGAGCTTTTAATTAGGTTTGTGTTTGTGTGTGTGAGATAGTCGCATTAACAAGTGATATGTCTGAATATGACAGGAAAGGACGTCGAGGATGCGAACAACAACGAGTCGAAGAGTCAAGACGGGTCAATCGACAAGGTACACAACGTGAGCAGTTCGTTTCTTCTCTCATTCCACTCTTCTTCAGTCTTCACCTTCTTCTGCACAACCACCAGCACCAGCATAGCCACAGCCACTACTGCCATAGCCACTGTAGACGCACAGAGACGTAGAAGGATGCATTCGCTGTACACTTCACTCACAATCAGCACATGTTACATAAACACATGCACTTCTACTCCTGTCTCGGCATGTGTGTGTAGTGTGTGATATGCCCAACCAATGCAACACATCTGTCTATACTATCCCATCTATCCTATATATCCCTATACATATACACACACACTCCATAATATACTGCCATTGTGAAGCATTCCTCTACTGCTCCTGTTCGTGTATTGAAACAGTGTTTCAGTGTTTGGCTATAAGCTTTGGCTATAGAAGCTGTGCATTCTCCGTTTGCAAACAAACAGAATGGAAAAGAGCCGAGAGCGTATTCATAGCACATCCACCGCCACCACCACGAAACACACATAGCGCCATATACCCACATTGGGCACACAATGCATTTCTATAGACTGAGGACAGAGCTATTTGTTACATATAGGAAGTTTTATGTGAGGAGGAGGATGTGTGCGGACCGAGGCTGGTGGAGGACGGAGCTGTGTAGTGCATTGCAAATAAATGTGCAAATAAATGTGCAACGTAGTGAATTTGCATGTGCTGTGCGCTGTGGAAGAAGTGGCGATGCAGACTGATCAGCACATGTTAACAGCATTGCGTAAGAAAGTTGAAGTTAAGATAGTCAAGTGCTTCTCACTTGGCTTTTAGGCGGTGAGTGAGCAGATAGGGACAGGGAAGGAGCAGACGGAGGTTATTACTTGCAGATATTGCAGAGTATGCAGAGTGCTGTGGCTGGTGGGTTTGCGTGGACGTTGGACGGAGAAGGAGAAGGAGAGAAGTTGGGATAATGTGGTGGTAATGGATGTTGATGAG
This sequence comes from Pogonognathellus flavescens, assembly GCA_019776165.1. Classification (NCBI taxonomy): domain Eukaryota; kingdom Metazoa; phylum Arthropoda; class Collembola; order Entomobryomorpha; family Tomoceridae; genus Pogonognathellus; species Pogonognathellus flavescens. The sequence continues at coordinate 13,635 of JABASD010000890.1, read as the reverse complement.
GAAAAAAGCGTTTGAGGAGACGGTGGTATTAAATGTGTTTGTGTGATTGGACTGATGATACAGGAGGACCTGGACGAAGGAGAGACAAAAGAACGTCTGACGGAAGCCATTCAGAATCTCATCGGCAATTTTCCATGGGGCAGTAATAATCAGCCGGGGAATAATTCCGCACAACAGGGCATCTCACTTGAAGCCATTCAGAACACAAAGGTCAGTCACAAGTTCACTCACATTCTCTCGCCCCGATTATAATTAACATTGCCAACCGAATCATTAGCCTGCACGTGCAACAGCCACACTCACATTACACACATCGCACACTACACACCATCCTCCTCCACTCACACACGTCATACTCATCACACTCGTCGCTCCTGCACCATCCACGATCCTCCTCCTCCACTGTCCAACTCAACAACCAACTTACCAGACTTACACTTGCAATATTTAATCATAAGCACGACTGAACACTCATGGCTTCTGTCACTTTCCCCGCTTCTCCATCATCCCACATTACCAAAACATTAAAAACGACTTGTCTCTGCTCACAACCATCTTCCACCACTCGCAGTCTCCAAATGCCCATCTGTCCATTTTCATAAAAGTCGTCAAGTCGTCCGCATCAAAGCAGTGAGTGGATGAAAGAGACCAAAAAGGAGTTCAACGCTCGTTGAGTAGTGATGAGAAGAAGAAGTGATTGTGGAGGACTGAGGAGGACGGAGGAGGACGGAGGAGGAGGAACAGCCTCAAAGAGATGCTCTGCATTTCTTTCCATTCACAACCAAAATCACATTCCCCGAAAATGGCTATAAAACATAAAGACTAAAACTGAGGAGAAAGACGGAATGGCTGTAGCGTGCATTGTTGCAGTTGTGTGTGAAGGCGTTTGCATGTCATCGTCATTCCACATCCAAAACCCAAACAAAAGCCACACTAAAATCATCACAGCTAAAAGCACAACCAAAGATCACGCGTATTATCAACCTTTGTCATTTTTGACTTTGACGCAATTCGATTGTAAAGGAACATATGTATCAGATATTGCTGACTTTAGAGTTCAAACTGATGTTCATTGACAAATGTTGGTTGCATATGTTTAAAGAAGATGTATCAAAATGACACAGTATGTAATGCAAGTAACTGCAGTTGATTGGATGAAGCATTATGAAGTTTGGAACAGTATTTTTAGTTATAGCAAAGCTGTTAGCACATCACTTGATATTATGATGCTCCTTGTGTAAGCACTTGCGGGTAAAGACAGGATTTGATGTGAAAATTGGTTTTGAAGAGAAGAAAAGTATTTTGAAAAAGTTTGTTGAGAATGAGCGTGAAAAGATGATGGGTATCTCCTGTGGACGCTTACTGTTAAGAGGAAGAAGAAATGCTCTCAGCGGATTCATTATTTACGGTCAAAGGACGGTTGAATTACATTTTTGACATGCCCTTTTGTTGCTGCATCCAGCGAACAGTTTCCGTACACTTTGTGTATTTCTTCGTAACGACATTGGTAGAAGATGGACTGGACAGTGTGGGCAGAAGAGGGGAGAGAATGACGGAAGCAATTTGTGTGGGATGTTTCGCATAGCCCCGCATGTGCTTGGCTTCGTTTAATTATTTTGTGGTGGAGGTTGTTAAATGCTGATTGCTGTTGACATTTGACTTATTTTTGATGTTGTGTGTGGTTGATATTTTCCAGGCTGCGATGACCCAGCTGACTCAAGCTCTTCAAAATGACCAAAACTCTATTCAAGAATTGGCCGTGCTGCAATCAACGCTGTACACTCTGCAACAGCAGCAGATTTTACAGCTGCAACTAATTCAGCAACTGCAGCACCAACTGCACGTCAGTAACAGTGCAGAGAATTCTCAACATCCGGACAACACCTCATCCCTGTCATCTCCTTCGCCAAACTCCCCGGAAGAGACTCAACCCATTTTGGAAGTTGTCAAGGAAAAGTCTCCGCAGCCAGCGGAGATGAACAAGAAAGACGGACTTAACCCGCATTTTGCATCTTTACTGAATTGTGCTAATCAAGATCCCAATCGTCCGTTGAGTCCGGGATTGATGGGGGGTTGTGACGGTGGTCGAGGAAAAGGGGAGGAGGATGTGAATACACTGGAAATGCTGCAAAAAAGAGCACAAGAGGTAACCACCGCCTTTTCCTTCCACATTTATTATTAATTGTAAGTATCAAAAGATACTTTATATGTAAGAATGAATTTCTGTCTATGTATCTGTCTATCCACGCGATAACTTCAGAACGAATTAACGCAAATCGTTCAAACTTTGTGAACGTGTTCTTGGGGTCAAAGGGAAGGTTAAGTTCGAAAATGGGGTCAATCGGTGACATATTGACATATGCATCAGGCATCAGTGCCGTAACATGCATGAGTGGCCCTTGGTGCAAAACCAAAATTTGTTGAACCTTCATTCCATTGTCCTAAAATATTTGTTAAATTTTATAAATTGGATTGTTTTGGATAAATTATGGCAATATTATGAACTTTCGATACTTGATTAGATCCGTCTGGAATGGTTTATGTCTTCCACACTCACTCGCACGAATTAAAAATGTCACGTATTTATTTGCACTTAAGTGTTGCTTGGTGTTGTGAAGTTGTAATGAGAGAGGAAAACACGAGCAAAAGACAAAAAAGGACGTGAAAAATGGAATTATTTGTTGTTGGTGTTGAAAAGTTAGTCATTTTTGCGTGGTGCTTTGGTGGGTGGATGGTGGAGCTGCGATTTCTTTGTTTGTGAGAGCAGAATGTGGTGCGTGTAAATATAACGAGTTTGACTGGGGCAGGGAGGGAAAAGCTGCGAATTGAATTGAGGAGTTTCAGTTCCGTCGGAGTCAAAGTTCTTTTTGATGGCAGTAGCAAATTCCAAAGCAGCATGTCGTCGCGTCTCCCGTTGCATTGTGTCATATTCTGCTTTTGACACTACCACAACTAATTTTACCTTTTTGTTTCAACCCTATCCTATTTTCTAGGTTCTCGACTCAGCATCTCAAGGACTGTTAGCGTCCTCTTTGGCAGACGACCCAAATTACCGCAAAAAGTCGGGACTCGGACCCTACGAAAAGGGCAGGGAGCCGTTCTTCAAGCATCGCTGTCGCTACTGTGGAAAGGTCACTGCTTTTTACATTTTGGGGAGGACTTAGAATGGAAAGGTGATTGAGTTGGAATTAGCTAAAGTTTTTTGTGGTGTTATTTGAATAGGTCTTCGGTAGCGACAGCGCGTTACAAATTCACATTCGTTCGCACACCGGTGAGCGGCCATTTAAATGCAACGTGTGTGGCAGTCGGTTCACAACGAAAGGGAATTTAAAAGTTCATTTTCAACGCCACACGTCAAAGTTTCCTCATGTAAAAATGAATCCCCACCCGGTTCCAGAGCATCTGGATCATTTCCACCCGCCTCTTTTGTCCAGTGGACAGACAACACCTGAACACTCTCCTACATTCAATATTTTCAATCCTTTCGTTCCTTTTCGTTTTGACTGTCCGCAGGATTTGAGAAAACCCGATGGGTTGGAAAACGGGGACAAATTAACTAGTAGTAGCAAAGAGTTTCCGGAAGATTTCAGCAACAGTAAAACGGCGGACGACAGCTGCCACAGCAAACCTTTAGCAATCATGGAAGATCATCTTTCATCGTCGAAAGAATACAAAGAGAATGGAAGCAGCAGCAGGGACAATTATCCAGAGTCCAGAGTGGAAGACTTGCGCAAAGAAGATCTGCACGATCATCTCCATGAACATCATTCTTCGTCTCATCATCATCATCACCATCACCCACATCATAACAAGCACCACCACCACCATCACCAGCAGCAGCAACAACTCCAAGAAAATCTGCGGAAGTCAGATAGAGGACAGGATGACTCCTCCCGCGATGATGACGAAGAACTTAGAAATATCGAAGAAAATAAAGAAACGGAGCGAGAAATAATTCGCGAGTCTCGCGAGAGGGAACGGGAAAGGGAGGAAAAGGAAATAAAGGAAATGGTGAAAGAGCGACTTCGAGAAAAAGAAAATAATAGCAAAGATTTTGAAAAACTGCCAGAAAAGGAAAAAGAGATTGAGCCAGAAAAGTTCAATGAAAATTCGTCCCATGGAGATAAATGCGAGAGGTGGAGCAACGAACCAGAAATCAAAGAAGAATTCGTGTCCAGCGATGAAGGCGAAGATGACGCAGATTTTGCCGAGCAGCCAGAAAATTTGTCCAGCAAATCCCTTCCGCTCATGTTTCCTATCCCTTTACAGGTTTGTCTTTCAAAATAGATCTCTAATCAAATACTAAATCAATTCTTGTGCATTTGCGTCAATTGCGTCCGCGGGTTTCTTAAAAATTATTTTAATTCGTTGCAGTCCCTTCCAGTCCGCCCCTCTTCTCTGAACACAACCCCTCTGTCCCCGCAACACAAATTCGACCCAGCGAAAGACCCGGCAATTTACACGAACCTGTTACCTCGTCCCGGTTCTAACGACAATGCATGGGAAAGTCTGATCGAAGTGACAAAGACTTCTGAGACGACGAAGCTGCAGCAATTGGTGGACAACATCGAACACAAACTGACGGACCCGAATCAATGTATCATATGCCATCGAGTTCTCTCCTGCAAATCAGCACTGCAAATGCACTACCGAACTCACACCGGGGAAAGGCCCTTCAAATGCAAAATTTGCGGCAGAGCCTTCACTACAAAGGGAAATCTGAAGACACACATGGGCGTTCACCGGGCCAAGCCTCCCTTACGAGTTCTGCATCAATGTCCCGTTTGTCACAAAAGGTTGAACCTGTTTTAATTATTTAATTGATATTTTAAAATTTTAATGGCGGAAAAGCGTTTAATCTTTGAATTATTTGATATTTTGATATCGTAAAGTAAATGAAGTTAAAATGAAGTTAAGGAAAGACGAGACTTATTTGATGATTGGATGTTTTAGATTCACAAATAGTCTGGTCCTTCAGCAACACATTCGATTGCATACGGGTGAACCGACGGATTTGACTCCAGACCAAATCCGGGCAGCAGAGGTGAAAGACTATCCGATCCTACCATTTAACAATCAAATGTTCTCTCCTGGAAGTGCAAAGTACGACATTTCTGATGATTCTTCTTCGTCAGAAAAAGACGAGCAGCAGCTGTTGATGTTGCAGCAACAGCAGCAGCCACCGCCGCCCTCTTTTCAATCTTCAATCGCAGCTCTTGAAAGTCAAGTTCACCGAATGAACTACTTCGATAACAATCCCACGGATTTAAGCAAAAAGGAATCGTGCAATGACAGAGACAGCGTTGTCAGCGATGGGGACACCGGAGGTGGCAGCGGAGTTCTCGATCTCAGCAAAAGTGTCACTGAGAGTCCTCCCGCTGTTCCTCCTCTCCCCGTATTCGGACACTTGCCCATTCTTCCTATCACTCGTGAGTCTTTACTTCATTCTTCGTCAGTAGTCCTCATCTTCATTTTCTAACAACTAGTTAGCTAACCTTCCATCAGATTTATTCATACCATGAACATGATGCAGTTGTAGTGCAGTTGTAGCACCTAGTTGTAATTGTATCAGATGAGATGGGAAGGAGACATGAGATGAAGTAGGGAACGTTCATAAATGACGTATGCAATTGGGAGCTCCACTCATTAATTATTATTCTCTTTATAACAATGGCGACTGATTTAAGAAATCGGCTCTGTTTTGTTTCTACAAATGGTACAATCTCTTCTTTGAAGATTTCAGGAAAAAATGAAATTGACAAGAACTGTCACAGGTGAGGTAGCTCAATGTCAGTCAGCAATAAAAAGATGTATAATCATTTTAAATAATCATTTGTACCCTTCTAAAATGAGCATAATGTTTAATTCCTAATTGTTAATTAATCTTTAAAAGTTTTGTATTTGTATTTTTAAATACATTGAGTAGGCACAGCTGCGACTAGGCATTCTTTCGTAGTTTTGAATTAAAATAGAATCGAATTGAAGTTACAATGTTAAATGTTTTTATTTCATTGAAGAAGTATGAAGTATGGATGAAGTATGAAGAGGCCATTAAGCATAGCTAGGTAAAGTACATAATTATAATTGTTGAGGTGAGGGAGGAAGGACTAAGTGGGTGTTTCGGATAGATTAGTTTGGTTTTGACTTTGCCATAGCGGGTGTGAATTAGAAAAAGATTGCAACTGGGGCTTAGTAAAAGACGTATAGAATATAAAATTGGGTTTGGGTTGGGTAACCGTTTGTTGGGTTAGAATTTGATGACAACCAGTTCCTGTGGACAGGCCGGGGTAACACGACGTGTAATATTTGCCTGAAGACATTTGCATGTAACTCGGCCCTTGAGATTCACTATCGCTCGCACACCAAAGAGAGACCGTTCAAGTGCACCGTTTGCGACCGCGGATTCTCCACAAAGGTATTACTACCATTCTAAGATTCCTTTTCAAATTGGATCCTAACAAATTGTTATTAAACCCACTCACCAAGCAGGGCAACATGAAACAACACATGCTCACCCATAAAATACGCGACATGCCCGAGAAGAACGGCCAAAGCAGCGACTGCGACGACTCCAAAGATTCTCACAATTCATCCTTTCAAAGAAGGTCCTCCGAAGTGGTCAGTCCTTCCTCGGAGGGAAGTTGCAGCAAGAAGCGACCGTGCGAAGAGCCCGAAGAGTTGACAACAAACAAGAAGCTCGCATCTGGTGGGGGTAAGTGGCTTTGAGATTTGGGAGGAGGACTTGCTTAGAATTAGTTGCGTAGTTGTGGTTGTTTTTGGTTGATTGTTGTTGGTGGTTGGTTCAGTTGGTTGTGCTGTAGAAGATAAAGATAAGCTAAAGATAAGCAAAAGATAAGCTAAAGATAAGCTAAAGATAAAGTAAAAGTAGACAGAGCCCTTAGAGCACGTTTAGATAAACCTGCATGGAATTAAAAATGTGATGCTAAAAATGTTTCATGCAGGTTTGTCAAGCGAGCTGATGATGGACGGAGGGGACCGTGGCAGTAAACACGTCTGTCACGTCTGCACTAAAAGTTTCTCGTCCTCTTCCTCTTTGCATATTCACATGAGGACTCACACGGGTGACAAACCTTTCAAATGCAATGTCTGCAACAAAGCGTTTACTACCAAAGGCAATCTCAAGGTGCCTCTTTACCAAATCATAATTCATTAACATCAATTCCATGACCCATCCACTTCTAAGTTTTGTCTTTGAAACATTAAAATCATTCGGGTATTTTTGGAAGCGAGATTTTGGAGAGCAAGTTTTAATTGAAGGTTTATTTGTGCAGGTGCACATGGGCACGCACATGTGGACAAACGGCGCATCACGCCGCGGTCGGCGAATGTCATTGGAACTTCCTCTTGGTCTCCATTTCCCTCCACCTCCGCCCCCACCGCCCCAAGCGGCGATGAAAGACGTCGAAGCGGCAGCAGTCCTCATCCATCATCATCATCAACACCGCCGTCCTCAAGATCTCTTCTATCCTTACCTCCCTCCATCACATCTCATCGTCAATAATCACCTCAATCACAAGGTAATTCAAGTAAAGAAGATTTTATTTTATTTTATTTTAAATGAAAGAGTTCATATTTTGAGACGATTTGAATTGATTTGTTAACAGTCCCGTGATGAGGCGATTTCGTCTTCGTCAATGTCGCCACCATCTGGATCCCCGCAAAACGGACTGACAATCCCAAAAGAAAACATATCGTCAGATTGAAGAGAAGGAGTTTTGCATCTGAAGTACTCTTACTGTTGTAATCTAAAAAGTGTACATAAAGTAACTAGTCGCAAAGTCACAAATTACCTTGCGTTGCAAATTAATCCTCCTTGATTTGAAAATAAAATCTAAGCAGTTCCCAAAGGTCTCCTGCATTCCCCTCCCGTCCCATTCCCATGAAATGATCCTCCTCCGAAGAATAATTGACTGTTAATTCCGTGTATACGAATAGAATCCGAGTATCAAAATATACCAAAGATATACCAACTGCTGAAATATTGAAACAACTTACAACGGCGTTTACTGTGATACTCTCAGGCGATTGTATGTAAAATATCTCGGCACAAGGTAATGAATACTCTCTCATTCCAATAATACTCTCCCTTTGTACCAATTGTTTGTAGGGAGAGGTTACACCTTCGACTGCTTTGGAGATTTTTAATTATATTTTTTATATAGTAGTCGACTGCGGTCACCTCTCCCGCTTTTTTTCTGTCGTCATCGTCTTTTAAATAAAATGTCAGTTTTTTGTCCTTTCTATTCATTACAATTCATCCACGGCTTTATTCAAACCAAAATTATTCTCATGTCATTACATATTACATATACGTGTCATTCTTCTTATTCTTAGTATGTGCGCACAAACAATTCATCCAAATTACAATTGTCACTCACTCGCAAAAACGTTGTACAACTTAAAAAATCGGTGCAAATAAACACAATGGTAGAAAACAGCACTAAACAGAGAACTCCAATTAAGGTGGCGGCAGGTAGATGTGCTTCATTTCCAGAAATAATCTGTTCACCTCTTCGTTCTCCGCAACCAGACAATTCACCCGCAGTAAAAATTCCTTCAGACCTGCAATCAAAATTCAGTCTTTAATATTCCTACTTTCAGACCAGACAGATATCGCTCCAACAAATCAGGTAAGCGGCGTAATCATTTATGTACAAATGTACCCATTTTGTCCAGATTTAAAATAGAGCTGCATGCAATCAAATCATTTCGTTTTGTAAACTAATCGTAAGTACTCAAAGCAGAGGGGCCATCCATAATTTGGGGGCGTCGGGGAATACAAATCCGTATTTGCGCTTTAACATTATACACTCGGACTTTTGAAGATTTAAACAATTTTTTGAAAATGTTATAATAGTATATACTATTGTATAATCTGCTAGAGTGGTTCCACCAAATTAACGTACCATTTTTTTCAAATGGGCTGTTTGGCACACATTGCTCTCTTATATTCTTAAACAATAAAAAATACAAAATTGGGTAAAAAATTTAAAAAAGAATCCGCGTTTCCGAAATGAATTTTTTATATTTTCTGTATATTAGCGCACAGTGCAGCGATTTCAAGTAAGATTTTCAAGCAAATTCGGTTTTTGTTTGTCAGTAAAACCCGAGAGTCAATAGTAATTGAAAAAACTTAGACATAATCAATGGGTACAGCAGGTCCGTGATTGTGTCTAGGATTGCAATTTGGAGGTTTATAGGTTACATGACACTTTATGTACAAATAATTATGATAACTATTTAATAGTTCAAGACTGCAAACAAAATCGATTTCGGAGGTTACACAAATTAGTACACTCCAATAAATTTTCATATCCGCTGTAATTAATCTGACTTAAGATTACAATCAAAACGAAAAGGCACTTAATTTGTGCTTAGCTGAAAAATCTCGATTTGTTTTTACATTGGAGACGAATTCGCCGCTCAGCAGGAGAAATTATTCCCGAAAATGTAAAATAAAATTATTTGTTGACATCTGAAGCAGCTTGCGAAGGAGTTGTTGTAGTACCTGCACAATTTTCATCCAATTCTCATGCAATTCCCGTGCTATTCAATGATTTCTCTGATCTCTGGAATGGAAAGTCGAATTGAAAACTGTCAAACCACAATTTGAAGCTATCTAAATAAAGGTATATAGAAGAAAAATAGGAAGTCCTATTTTATGTCTACAGTTGACATTTTTTCGAAAAAATTAAATAGTACATTTTATATTACGAAAGAGCATTTCTTTAGCTTCAAATGAATGATTGAACTTTTTCAATCCCTCAACCCATTCTTAAGGCGAACTTAACCCTCTAAACCCAAAGAAAAATGGAAGATGTTTTTTGAACATGAAACAATTATTGAATTAAATACTGTGTACTTGTGCAGTGTGTGTAGAAGAGTCAATTTACAAATAATATTGTTTAGCACAATTAAATACATAATATTTGCCCAATTTTTACGGAATTCACGATTTTTAAAAGATTTATACGCGATTTATCTCAAAGAAGCAAAAGCAACCTATATTTTTAAATTGAAAATTAAGGAATGAAAACATTTTATTGACAGTTTCCTCATTTATATTTAGGGGAGGGGTATTATCTGATTTGCGTTATTTGCATTATTTGATACATATTCCCACGCTGAAATTAATTAAGAATCAATGTAAATGTAATTACCTTCTCTTCCTTGTCCTAACCCAAATTGTCCAATAGACTCCATTTGACAGTCAACGACAATAGGAAAAACATATCTCATGTGTTGGACCATGTCGTTACCAGCTTCCTCCTTCGCTGCCTGAATTTTTCTACTGTACTCCGGACCATTCAGTCTTTCTAACATTTGCTTCAAAGCTTCTATATTTAAAAGCACGAATACCAATTAACTATTATTCCGCGTCTTTTTTAGCCTTTAATGTTTACCTTATCTTAGTCTTTTTCATTTTTAACCTTTCCTAGAAAGATTTTTATCTTTTTTACTTTTACTTTGCATTATGGTCGACAGTTTTGTTCAATGTAAAAAATATTATTTGTCACAATAAGGAATATAAATGTTTAAAAGGAATATAATTAATACAATTTATAATCAATACAACATAATACATCATAATATTTTATAATCAGAAAATTAAACAAATGATTTCTTTAATGTCCGCCAGCCCAGCAGAAAAAATATCGCCTTAAAATTTCAGCTGGTGTTGTACACACTTACCTTGTATACATTGTTCATGATTCTATAAGCTGTCCATCCCATGGTCATACCTACGGGGGTAGACCAGCTGATATTTTAATGCGATTTTTTTCTGCGGACATTCTGAAAGCCCTTTACTGTTCACAGGAAATAATTACTGCCACATACATAAATAAGAAATTTACAGTGCAGTGTTTAGGTAAAGATGAACTAATATTGCTATCTGATCTGACATTTGGAGGTAAAAAATAGAGGCTATTACTTAATGATGAATGAACGTCAAACAAGAATTGCAATTAGAAATTGCACAACTCACCAATTACAGTTTCTGGACTTAATTCTTTTTTCACATTTTCGTATAAATTCTCCATTTTGAGTGAACTACATTTGTAAAGATCCGCCTAAACTTTTCCTTGACTTTCTTGCCGTCTGAAAAACACAATTTCACACTAGATGTACTTCATGATACTAGATGTACATCCAGATTCATTCTGTCATAATAATACTACCACTACCGAAGTCACCGAGTCACCCCAAGGAGGGGTCAGTCATGGGACAAAAAGTCGAAGGAAAAAGGACTGTATTATATATTTTTTATGTCTATTGGGGGAGATCAGCTTCGGTAGACTAGTATGACAATAAAGCTTATACAATACAACACAGAAAGCTATTCCTCTTGACCTCAGCTACAAAATGATGGGGTCAAACCTTGAGGTCATTAGGTCATCCAGGTCAACCCACCAGAAAAAGTCCGAAATCTTATATAAAGGAGTTTCAGAAATAAATTTCCTTCCATCAGATTTAGTTCATAATTGTAGGTTAGGTTAGTGGGTGTGGGGGCCAAGCCCCCACTACACAAACGATCACTCTGTTATTTCTACATGGTTGAAATCTTATAAGTTACAATTAAACCAATTAGAAGTACCAGAATAGCCTTTCAGGTAGCGGGGACTTCGCCCCCACACCCCCGAACCTAATCTAACCTGCAAATATCAACTATATTTTGTTGGGAGAAAATTTAATTTAATTCGTTGGTAGAAAATTTTTGGTTTCTTTGCAAAGTTTTTGGGTGGGTTGACCTTGGTGACCTTATGACCCCAAGGTTTGACACCACAAAATTATGCCTGAGGTCAAGAGGAACAGATTTTTCCTTCGACTTTTTGTCCCCTGACCCCTCCTTGGGAGTGAATTTGGGAGTGATCCCCTTTGCAATACCATAACCACTTGACTCACAATATCACAAAATCAATGTGTCTTCTTTGCTACTTTATCCATTAGGAGACCGTTTAGATAATACGTCAACAAAAATCGTACTTTTTTAACAGACATAACAACATTGGCTCACCCCCTGTTGACGTCAACATTTTATGAAAACGCAAACGCAATTTAACTCATCGACTGTGAAACATTTCGATTTCAAGATCATTAACGAGTAAAAGCTTTTCAGCTAATGCACTTGATGTTCTCAGATGGCTTAAAATACAAGTGCTGCGTTGGTAAAATATGTCTCTGCTTCTGGTTAAGCAATATTCAGACATTTAGTTGACGTCAACCCTTGACAACCCCCCCCCACCCCCTGTATACCTGTTAACCCCACCCACCCCTAGCTGTTGACGTAATATGTGAACGGTCCCTAGCAAAGCTACTGTTTAGTGTTTACTGTACTCTTTTAGTCTGTCTGTCAATCTATCATCTATCTATGTTGAAAGAAAAGGGCGGGACTGGGATTCCCAACCGCCAAGGGCCATTTTGCTTTCCCCAGACGGGGATTAAATTTTGTATGCTGAATATGTTCTACATAGTTTAGTAGGACATTTTTAAAAATACTTCATAACTTCACACTTTCAGCCAGGTCCAAGTTGACAAATCAAAACATAAATATGATATTTCAATTTCTCGCAAACGAAGTAGAAATTCGAAGAATTATAGACGCCAAGTATCCTTATTTTTAGACGACGCACTTTTCGTTGTATGATTTCATTTCATAGTCATACGTCTTCACATTTTGGAGATAATTAAAAACAGGTAATGGTAATTTTGAAAATGCAGTCACGCGTCATGCGTCCCAAACGTTTCCAATGAAAAACTTGTATTATAATGGACCGCTAGAAAATTGTCTATCTGATAAGTAAATAAAAAATAGGGAAAGAGTGGAACTCGTAAAGACTTTAATGAATTTCCCTGAAGTGTACAAAAAATAGATCGGTACGGAGACAAAATGAAATGCAAACAATCCCCATTTTTCCGGAATTTGAGGGGGCGGGCAGTTGCCCCATGTGATCCCGCTTGGTACGTCCTTGACTCATGGTGCAATGGCAGTGACAACGAAATGAAGCGTACAAATGACTTCATCATACATGGTAAAATGGGAGTATGTTTACATGTCTGCACTTTTTACTGTGTGCTTTACAAATCCAATTTAACCAGAACCAGATTGGCAAAATAATAATAATCCACGCATCTTGTTAATCGTGCACTGCACTTTTGCGCTGTACGTGAGCAACATTTAGCGTACTATACGCACACGTGTCATAGTGTCATCTACTTTAACTGTTTGCTTAAACTCGAGTGTAAAATCACTAACTTTATTAATAAATATCCCTTGCTGTGAATTGTGTGTAATCATTAATTATTGCAAAACATTGCTTATCGAGAACCTCTAATAATATATTTAGGGTATTCATTCTAAATCTCGTTATCAGCTTACGCATAATATTTCTTATTGGTAATATTACATATAATTAGCTTTAAAGTGAGTGACCCTCTTTGCTTCTTTTTACGTAAATAGATGTGTTTTAATTTTACACTTTACAATGCAATGCCACATGAAACACTAAAACTAAAATTATTAGAAATGTGTCAAAATGACATTAAATAGGATTGGTATTGTCACGAAGTGAATCCTAATTTTACAAAGAAACGGACATTTTCATTGAAAACATG